>BLSH010424466.1:763011-798955 GCA_018402905.1 Glandirana rugosa | reverse complement strand
ACCAGCAGAACCCGGACTTCTAGAAGTTCGCTCAACTCTAGTGACAACTGTAACATTTTGGAATTTCCATAATTTTCTCTCAGTTAATAGCCAACAGGATAAATAGACTGGTGAATCTCCCCAAGTAGGACATGGATGGCAATATACACTTGACAGGAAATCTAAACCTTCTGCACTCAAAAAAAAAAAAAGGTTTGGCTATACATACACTTTGACTACTACCTGACCGTGCTATAGCCAAAAGACAGCTACAGCACAGCCATCCAGTTCTGGGAAGGTGTCTATGGATGTCCTCTTAGAACCACGCCCCCTGGGGGGGGTGTCCTTCAGACACAGCTGATCACAGATCATGGTATAAGGTCAATTACAGCAGCCTTTTACCATGTGATCAGCTGTGTCCAATCAGCTGATCACATGTAAACAAATGTGTCGGTAATTGGCATTCTTTTCCTCACATGCTGTCACAGGATGAGGAAAGGGGGTCTGGTAACTGGCAATTATGATAGGGCACATTTACACTGATAATCAGTGCCCTGGGTATCAGTGCAGCCCCACCAGTGTCTATCATTGCCCATCAGTGCAGTCCATCAGTACCCATCGGTGCAGCTTATTAGTGCCGTCTATCAGTACTCATCAGTGCCACCTATCAGTGTTTCCTCATCGGTGTCCATCAGTGCCACTTATCAGTGTCCATCAGTTTTTCCTATCAGTGCTGCATTCAGTGCCTATCAGTGCTGCCTATCATTGCCCATCAGTGCTACCTATCATTGCCCATCAGTGCTGCCTATCAGTGCCCATCAGTGCTACCTATCAGTGCCGCCTCATCAGTGCCCATCAGAGCAGCCTCATCAGTGCCTCCTAATCAGTGCCCATCAGTGCCACATCATCAGTGGTGCCTCATCAGTGTCATCTTATCAGTGATCAACATTGCAGCTTCATCAGTGCCCATCAGTTCAGCCGCATCAGCGCACATCAGTGAAGGAGGTAAAAATACTTATCTGCAAAATGTTATAACACAAACGAATAAAAATGTTTTTTTTTCAAAATTGTCAGTCTTTTTTTTGATTGTTTAGCAAAAAAATAAAAATCCAGTGGTGACTAAATACCCCCCAAACATGTAATTGGGGTACAGTGTTGCATGACCATGCAATTGTCATTCAAATTGTGACAGCGTTGAAAGTTGAAAATTAACCTGGGCAGGAAGGAGGTGAAAGTGCTCGGTATTGAAGTAGTTAAATTGACTGTTCTTTTTTTAAATAGTAAACAGGTTTAACCTATGAATTTGCACAGCGCATCCCCAAACTTCCTCTTCTTGGGTTCCCCTGTTGGCACTTCTGGCTCCACCTCTTCTTGGGTACCCATAGCAAGCTGCTTGCTATGGGGGTACACCTGCGGGCTTGCTCCCAAGCTGCACTGCCTGTATCTATAAACACAGACAGTGCAGCTTGGCTCCACCCTCATCACAGGTTTGACTGACAGCAGCGGAAGCCAATGGCTCTTGCTACACTCAACCAAGCCGTTGAGATTGGGAAGTATGGAGACAGATGAGCACAGCGCTGGATTCAGTGAGGTAGGTATAAGGGACACACACTGCTACCTAAACGTTTTTAACATTAAGACAAGGAATGCATTAAGGTAAAACATGTTTAGGTTTAAGAACTACTTTAAGAAAAAATAAATAAATATGAAGAAGAACTTCATCTGATTTCACTGGTGGTGTTTCCTTCATAGTGGACTTTGCAATGATAGCTCCCCTTCTGTGCTTGAACTGGTACTTTTTACTAGTACAGCTAAAGATAAAAGCAATATATCATCAATCCAATGAAATCTCTTAGAATGCAATCTGCAAAACGTAAGGACTGTGTTTTGATTTGAGCACGGGTAGGAGAATGTTATATTCTTGATTTTAAAAAATAAAGAATGTACCACATTATTTTGCCAATAAAATTTTGCGGGTGGAGTACCATGTTGAAAACCTCTGTTAGTCTTCAGTATGGGTTTTTTAAAAACATATTCCCGGCTCCTACTCTTCCTTTGGTTGACCTGAATCCAACCATGCCATAGATCAGGGTTTCTCAACCAGGGTTCTGTGGAACCCTAGGGTACCTCCAGAGGTTGCTAGGGGTTCCTTGAGCAATGGTCAATTTCTACCTCTCAGATAAATTCCCAATGACACCATTGATCTTTTTAGCTATCTGTAAGGGGGTAATTCATCCCAATGACCACAAGAGTGAGGAGCATTCTTCCCATTGACTATCACACTAATGCATCATGAGTTATAGATCTTTCATTTTTAGCAGGGTTTCCCCTAAACCGGAGAATTATTTCAAGGGTTCCTCTGCGTTGAAAAGGTTGAGAAAGGCTGCCATAGATCTTGTAAAACTTTTAGTAAAGTGCGACAAACAGTCTCTAAGGGAAACCACTACTACACTAAAACACTTTGTAATGCTGGCACACAGCCTAGCCCAAGTGTATCAGAATGACAATCACACCTTTCACATTAACATTTCACAATAAATAAATGATTGCTGTTGTTTGTTCTTTCTGAAAACCAACTTCATGACATGAGTTTTGTGAACTTGTGTACTTTAAAATGGTATTTAAGTATTAGAAAATAAACTTTTCAGATCAAGCTGGTGGAATGAAATACCTTGGGTCATTGCAAAGTTTTTGCAGACTGACATGTGGATACTTTCCCCAGCTAAAAAGAAAAGCTGTAAATTGGCTCCTCAAAGACAGGTGTAAAGCCATATGTTATTAATATTTATATATATCCCGTAGATGAGGGAGGTGAAGAGAATGAAATGGCCATAGGGCAAGGCTTTAAAAATAAAAAAAAGATGATTTATAAATATGTTCAAAAAAGCCCCACACTTGATGGGCTTAATATGCCTTTTGGGTCTTGCCTCCTTATATGAAAACAAGTCTCAATATATCCTCAAGTGGAAATGAGACCTAGGGGAATCACTGAACATTTCAGATTGAAATTAAATTGGGTAGCAATTGCCAAATGCTGTCCCTTTGTCAGGGCTGGTGCAAGGATTTTTGACACCTTAGGCGAAACTTCATATTGACGCCCCCCCTTGGCTCCACCCCTGACTCTATCCCCTTTTCCCTGCCCAGCCTGATCAGCACCAATCAAATGCAGCCTGATCAGCGCCAATCAAATGCAGCCTGATCAGCGCCAATCAAATGCAGCCTGATCAGCACCAATCAAATGCAGCCTGATCAGCGCCAATCAAATGCAGCCTCACCAGCACCCATCAAATACAGCTTCATCAGCGCCAATCAATACAGCCTCGCATGTGCCCATCAAATACAGCTTCACCTGTGCCCATCAAATACAGCTTTACCAGCGCCAATCAATACAGCCTCACCTCTGCCCATCAAATACAGCTTCACCTGTGCCCATCAAATACAGCTTCACTTGTGCCCATCAAATACAGCTTCACCTGTGCCCATCAAATACAGGTTCGCCTCACCTCTGCCCAGCAAATACAGCTTCACCTGTGCCCATCAAATACAGCTTCACTTGTGCCCATCAAATACAGCTTCACCTGTGCCCATCAAATACAGGTTCACCAGCGCCAATCAATACAGCCTCATCTGCGCCCATCAAATACAGCTTCACCAGCGCCAATCAGTACAGCCTCACCTCTGCCCATCAAATACAGTTTCACCTGTGCTCATCAAATACAGCCTCACGGGGGTGAGGGCAGAAGGGGGGGGGGGTATTTGGCAGATCAATCACTATTTCTATATATTTGCAAATGGCATGTGATAATACAATCTCATTATCTCAATCAGACAGTGTCAGTTTTTACATGAATCAATACAGAGTCTAGTGGTAGAGCCAGCCCTGCCCTTTGTTACATTACCAGGTAGCTAAATGCGCACCCTTAGTCTCTTCCCTTTGTTTTCAAAGATGCAAAGCCCAAGGCATGTTATTTCCCATCTTGTGTCAATGCCCAAGAATCCAGAGATTGTGGATAAGAGTAAATAATCTTATTTGCTCTATCCTTAACAAAAATCCAACTAGCATCCCATGGGAAGTATTGCTTCATAGGCATGTCTCTGATCTTACTAGACCTGAGCGCAAACTGGTTTCCTTTATCTTTTTAGCCACCAGCCAGACTATACGTCAAGGCCGGGAGACTGTGCATAGAAACCAATCAGATTCCAGGTTTATTGTCAAATCTTAAGTCAAGAAGCTGAAGTTAGAAGCTGATTGGCTACCATGCACAGCTGCACCAGATTCTGAGTCCTCCAGTTTTAGTAAATCTAAACTGAATTTTATGGAGATGAAACAATGGATAATGGGCACCATGGTACACAAAAAAACTCACAGCTAGACAAAATTGTATTCTAAATTCTTGAAAACATGGTCTCCTTGGCTGAAGAATAACCATGATCTCAATCTTGACAGATCCTTACTTTCCCATTAATGCATACGATAATGTGTCAAATGGATGCACCCGACTGTGCCCCCTTCTCTCACCTTTTGCTCTACATTATATTTTCTCTATCTCCTCTTTCTAATCTTTTATTTCCTTCTAGCTACTTACTTCCTCGTACCTCCCCCTTCTGATACAGATCCTCCAACCTTGGGATTCTTACCACCTAAATCAGCATATTTTCCTTTTGCTTCCCTATTGCAGCCCTCCTGACGCCCCCTCCCCCCATGACTCTACTGGAATCTATCACCTACCCCCGATATCACCATACTAGCAATTAGCTTGCCAGGTACAGTTAAATGTATCTTTCTTTTGCATAAGGATGTCAGTTTCTAGCAAGTGTATATTCCCCTGTAGCATATACTTAGGCTCGGTTCACACATAGGCGACTTGTGATCCGACTTATGTCACCCCAAATCCCCTCAAGTCGCTTGACATCCGAAATCCCATTGAAATGAATGGGAGCTGTCTTAATATACACTACTGAAGTTGCTCCGACTTCAAGGCGACTTCAGAAAAGTTTTCTGTACTACTTCAAGGCAACTTCTATCCGACTTGTGTCCATAGAATTCAATGGAAGTCGCCTCCAAGTCGGATTCCCCATCTATATTGAAGCGACTTTATAGGAAAGAGAGAACAATTTTTGAAGGCATCCCCCCTCCTTCTCTTCTCTGATTGGCCACAGGCAAAGTTGCCTGGCATGGAGGTCGCTTCAGGTCGCGTTCTAAGTCGCCCAAAGTCGCACTGAAGTTGCCTTTAAGTAGCGGTCAAATCGCCTAGCAAAGTTGCCCCTGAAGTCGGATCGCCTAGGTGTGAACCGGCCCTTACACGCTGTATGAAAAAAATACAAACTGAATACACGCTTATTATATTTATACTTTGAAAATGTAATAAACTTTTGTAAAACAAATAATTACACCAGGTGAACTGAAGTGGACCTGGAGTTTTTTGGAGCAGACCTACTCCTCACTACAAAAAAAAAAATCCCAGGTGCATGCAGCCCCATGTGCATCTCCCAAAACATTTTCTAGTCATTTTGTAATCTGATACTGTATTTATCCATTTATATACCTACAATTGATCTCCACTTCTTGGTCAATTGAGGCATTAGCAACATAGCCAGGGCCTCACAGCTGGGAAGACTACATCACCAGTGTCTTCCAGTGAGATCTTTATACTATAAGATCTTGCAAGATTTCCCTTCTAGGAAGATTTCCCCCTCAGGTGATGTACATTGTCATGTAAACAAAAGAAGGAGTGCTCAGTGCACTGGATCCTTCTGTGCATGGGGGGACAGAGACCTACACTATATTGTGAAAAGTATTGGGAGACCTGCCTTTACACGCACATGAACTTTAATGATATCCCAGTCTTAGTCCATAGGGTTCAATTATGAATTGGCCCACCCTTTGCAGCTATAACAGCTTCAACTCTTCTGGGAAGGTTGCCTACAAGGTTTAGGAGTGTCTATGGGAATGTTTGACCATTCTTCCAGAAGCACATTTTTGCGGTCGGATATTAATGTTGGACAAGAAGGCCTGGCTCACATTCTCTGCTCTAATTCATCCCATAGGTGTTCTGTTGGGTTGAGGTCAGGACTCTGCAGGCCATTCAAGTTCCTCCACCCCATGTCTTCATAGACCTTGCTTTATGCACTGGTCCAAATCATTTGGTGGAGAGGGGATTGTGGTGAGGGGTTGTTTTTCAGGGGTTGGGCTTGGCCCCTTACTTCCAGTGAAGGTAACTCTTAAGGCATCAGCATACCAAGACGTTTTGGACGATTTCATGCTCCCAACTTTGTGGGAACAGTTTGGGGATGGCCCCTTCCTGTTCCAACATGACTGCGCACCAGTGCACAAAGCAAGGTCCATAAAGACACGGATGAGCAAGTTCGGCATGGAGGAACTTGACTGGCCTGCACAGAGTCCTGACCTCAACCTGATAGAACACCTTTGGGATGAATTAGTGCGTAGACTGTGAGCCAGGCCTTCTCATCCAACAAGAATGGTCAAACATTCCCATAGATACACTCCTAAACCTTGTGGACAGCCTTCCCAGAAGAGTTGAAGCTGTTATAGCTGCAAAGGGTGACCAACTCAGTATTGAACCCTACGGACTAAGACTGGAATGCCATTAAATGTGTGTGAAGGCAGGCGTCCCGATACTTTTCACAATATGGTGTATTCCAGGAAGCAAAAGGGGGCTGAATCCTTTTCCCTCTATTAATATGACCTCCAGGATAAGAGCACCACATTAGGAAATAAAAAGGTAATACATGACACAGCAGCCTCTATAGAAAAATACATAAGTCTCTCGTTAATTGCTGTTTCACAAACTCTATGCCAGTGTCTGTATTTTACTATTGAATACTGGGTTGAAGATTCATGAAAACTATGAAAATAAAAGCAAAAAATTTACTAAGCAACAATTTTACTTGGATTCATTTAAAGAAGAAATTAAGGAAGTGTCAGAGTGGGAAGAACTTCTCAAGTCATACTTATCTCCGTGGCTTCCATGACTGATTATGCAGCTATAAAATCATAGATGTAACATATAAATAATGGATTGGCGCTGTCCCCAATATTCAATCAATCAATTAGTCAATCCACCTAGTGAACAAACTTAAAGTGCAGGTTCTAATTAATACTTAGTGGAGTAACGTGCATTCAATTCATCTCACACCCTCACATAATATTCATAAAGTTCATAATATTCATAAAAGATCCTCTTGGAAAAATGTGCAAAAACTCGTGACCAATTTTTAAAAAAGAAAAAAAGAAAAAAATTTAAAAAATTCAGAAAAACAACAATCCAAACAGGTTATTAATAAATGAATATTCTCAAATGTCCCCTTCAAATATTTAACGTTCAGTGCAAAAACATCAAACCACGATCAGAACCATATAAATATGGATAAAAAATGGAAATGTAAAAATTGTAAAAAAAATATATAAATTGTAAAAAAATATATATAAATAAATGTATCTTCTGATCTTCGTGTAAAAGTGACTTTAGTGCTCCTTAATTATAAATCCAGGTGACTTCCACGCGTGCTCCCCCTTGGGTCCCCACTTACCACAATTCCCCACCCCTGCAGGGGTAATACGCCTGGGTAAGTTGGGTCTTTTATCCACTATACTCAGCTCCTCTCCTTCGTCCACGTCTGCATTCCAAATCTCTTATACTCTCCTCAGCCACCCAGTCAGCTCCAACGAAAAAAAAGGGAAATCACAGACGGTGCAGTATCTCACGGATGTTTATTTAGCAAAATTTAAAAACAGTCTTTTAAAATATATAGGCAAAAACAAAAACAAAAGCATACAAATGCCCGGGCTGTTTGCGCAAGGCAGCCGTGCCGGCTACTAGTTGAGGAAGGTATCGATTTATTTATATATATTTTTTTACAATTTATATATTTTTTTAGAATTTTTACATTTCCATTTTTTATCCATATTTATATGGTTCTGATCGTGGTTTGATGTTTTTGCACTGAACGTTAAATATTTGAAGGGGACATTTGAGAATATTCATTTATTAATAACCTGTTTGGATTGTTGTTTTTCTGAATTTTTTTATTTTTTTCTTTTTAAAATTGGTCACGAGTTTTTGCACATTTTTCCAAGAGGATCTTTTATGAATATTATGAACTTTATGAATATTATGTGAGGGTGTGAGATGAATTGAATGCATGTTACTCCACTAAGTATTAATTAGCACCTGCACTTTAAGTTTGTTCACTAGGTGGATTGACTAATTGATTGATTGGATATTGGGGACAGCGCCAATCCATTATTTATATGTTACATTTTATTCCCTATAGAGGGGGTTGTTGGAAGGCAGCAGTCCCATATTTTTGATATAATGGTTTATATATCTTATATGGTTATATCCTGAGCTCAGAGATTCAATTTACTAGACAAAATCATAGCTATACCCGGCATTTATCTGCTGCCCGCATGCTTCTGGGGTCAGCATTCTGCTCTGTATCATTTGAAGCATTTGGACCCAAGTATCTGGGTATTTCTCCCCCTTCATTTTCTAGTATTCTGCAACATCAGTACTTAAAGATGTATACTGGTAGTGTTAAATCGTTGATCAATTCAGGATTTTGTAAGAATATTATTTTAACAAAGATTTTATAGGTTGTGCTAATAATAATCAAGCTACCTTTGCAAAAATGCAAAACTGCATAATTTTAAGCCAAGAATAATGAATATGTATATATTTAAATGAGACACCTTGGACCAAAAAGAAAAATTGTGATATATTTTGTTTCTCTGACCCTTGGGTAATATGACTTACAGATAACCCTTTTGACTTCTCAGCAGGATTAAAAATAGCAATTTTCTGAGCCCGGGAGCAATTTAACTTATGAAATGTACATAGTAATGACAGGCATAATATTTTAACCATAGACCAGTTTGTCCACAACTTAGGGAATATTCATCAGGGAGCTTTCACTGATAGTAATCAAAATACTATTGATTGCTCAGAAATTATACATAGTGCGTGTGTGTGTGTGTATATATATATATATATTGCCTTGAAAAGGTATTCATACCCCTTGAAATTTTCTACATTTTGTCATGTTACAACCAAAAACGTAATTTATTGGGATTTTATGTGATAGACCAACACAAAGTGGCACATCATTGTGAAGTGGAAGGAAAATATTAAATGGTTTTCAAAATGTTTTACAAATAAATATCTGAAAAGTGTGGCATGCATTTGTATTCAGCCTCCTTTACTCAGATACCCCTAACTAAAATCTAGTGGAACCAATTGCCTTAATTAGTAAATAGAGTCCACCTGGGTGTAATTTAATCTCAGTATAAATACAGCTGTTCTGTGAAGCCCTCAGAGGTTTGTTAGAGAACCTTAGTGAACAAACAGCATCATGAAGGAAAAGGAACACACCAGACAGGTCAGGGATAAAGTTGTAGAGAAGTTTAGCAGGGTTAGGTTATAAAAAAATATCCCAAGCTTTGAACATCTAACAGAGCACTGTTCAATTCATCATCCAAAAGTGGAAAGAGTATGGCAAACCTACCAAGACATGGCCGTCCACCTAAACTGACAGGCTGGGCAAGGAAAGCATTAATCAGAGAAGCAGCCAAGAGGCCCATGGTAACTCTGGAGGAGCTGCAGAGATCCACAGCTCAGGTGGGAGAATCTGTCCACAGGACAACTATTAGCCATGCACTCCACAAATCTGGCCCTTAAGGAAGAGCGGCAAGAAAAAAGTAATTGTTAAAAGAAAGCCATAAGAAACCCAGATTCTAGTTTGCGAGAAGTCATGTGGGGGACACAACAAACATGTGGAAGAAGGTGCTCTGGTCAGATGAGACCAAATTGAACTTTTTCAAAGCAAAACACTATGTGAGGAAAACTAACACTGCACATCACCCTGAACACACCATACCCACTGTGAAGCATGGTGGTGGCAGAATCATGTTGTGGGGATGCTTTTTGAGGTTTGAAGAGTTGGAACCCTGACTACAAGGATTCAGGAAGGGATCAGCACCTGTATCAGTGAGGCAGAAGGAGGGGGTGTGAGCAAGGTGAACCCTCTAGCAATTGAAACGCTGGTTGCTGAACTGGCGGTGAGCCTGTGGGGTGATCTCTTTTATACCTGAACTACAAACTGTTGATGCTTTACTTTTGGCTAAAGAAAGCTCTGTAAGTGTGCTTCTTTCGAAGACACCTCATATCAAAATATATGCAGTATATATACTGTAAATATATATATCTATATATACATATATCCGTTTGGTATACTGCCCATTATGTAGACATTCAGCAAACCTGTTTTATTGATGTGGGGGAGGCAATATCAGGGGGCCCTTATTCTAAAGGGGTTTTCCAGATTCCAGTCCTCCCAAATGCCTTTGCATGAGCACTGGGATTTATTGAAAACTGTTCTTTATAAAAAAAAAATGTCCAATGTCAATCACAGCTATGTAGATCCACATCAATTATAATGAGTAACGCTCTATGATGTTGAACTTCTGCCATGATGATGCTGCCCCACTTCTACCCCCATAGCAAGCTATAAATTAACAATAATGCTGGAGGTTCAGACTGATGAATGAAACTGCTATATCTCATTTGTTGATGTTCTAATACCAATATTGTGTTTTCCTTGTGAATTATTAAACTTGTTGCTCTGTTTCTAGTAATCATTTTTCAAATTTTCAGCACGCAGCTGCCTCTGAATAAAGTTGCCTAATTTTTACAATTGTCTGTCTCACTGAGGTTGATTTACTAAGGGCAAATAGACTGTGCACTTTGCTAAGTGCAGCTGCTCTAGAGCTTAGTAATGGAGGTAAGGCTTCACTTTGCAAACAGTACCCAATCACGTGCAAGGAAAAAAAAAAAAAAATTGTGCTTGCACATGATTGAATTATGAAAGTCAGCAGAGCTTCTGCTCATTTACTAATGAGATTTTAAATGGTGTAGTCAGATTCAGGTAGGAGCTGTACCTGCACGCTTATCAAAGTCAACACCTACGTGTGTATTACATATAGTATATAAATTGATCAAAACTGTTTGACTGGGAGACTTCCAGTTCCGGGGCCTGTATGTGAGGAGCGAGGCACATCACAGATCGCAATAAAAAAGGTCCGCAGAATGGGAACCAGGCAGCTACCCATACCACCCGGTCGGCCCCCATGGACAAATTTTTAACAAGCTTGCGTTCCAACTCACCAAATGCCCCCTGTACAGCGTCGCCACAAAATACAATGGAGGGATCCAAGATGGCCGTGGCACCCGTCTCTGAAGCAGAGAGCGTCAACATGGCTTCCCTGGAGCCGAAGAATGCAACGCAAACCGCTGCTTATGATAAAAGCAGCACTTATACTCCCAAACATCTCTGCAGCGGTGGACACAGCCATACAAGCAGGTATTGTACAATTCCTTAAGGAGATGGGGGAATAAATTCACAGGCTGAATGAAGCAGAGGGCAAACTAGCACACTTGGAGGAGGAGGTTTATCAGCATAAAGGCACGCTGCAGGAACATTCTAAAATACACACTGCAATTCAAGAAAAACTTGAGGACCTCAAAAATAGATCCTGCAGGAACAACCTGCAGATAATTGGCCTCCCTGAATCCTTCCAAGCCAGATCATTAATGAATTTATGTGCCTTGGGCCTGCCAAATCAGTGCACTGCAGAATGCACGCACAGAGTGGGACTGCCAGACTCCAAGCGCAAGTCTCCCAGAGCAATAATTGTCAAATACTTAAATTACGCCGACAGACTGGCTATCCTACAATCCTTCCGTAAAACACGCAGCCTCAAAATAAATGTGCATAATCTCCTCATCTTCGCAGATTACTCCGCTGAAGTCTCCAAAAGAAGAAAGGCTTTTTAAGCAATATGTGCAGAGCTTTTTAAACAAGACCTCCAATTCACACTGGCCTACCCTGCCGTTCTAAGATTACAGGCCCGGAACAGAGACCAGCTCTCATTTCACACACTGAACGAGACTGAATCCTACCTGCGCAACCGTCTCCCCCGTGCTGGGAAAAATACTATCTCTCAAGATGGAATTCAGGAGGGCTCAAGGGAGCAGCGCAGCCCATGAAAAGATGCAGCCCTGAACTACCCCCACATATGTTCATGTGCGTAGTTTCCTGGAATGTTAAAGGACTAAGGTCCCCATCCAAGCTCACAAAAATACTTTGCCACCTTAACCACTTCGCAACCAGGCCAATTCTGACATTTCTCTCCTACATGTAATAATCATTGTTTATTTGCTAGAAAATTACTCAGAACCCCCAAACATTATATATATATATATTTTAGCAGAGATCTTAGGGAATAAAATGGTGGTAATTGAAACTTTTTATGTCACGCGTTATTTGCTCAGCAATTTTTCAAACGCGTTTTTTTTGGAAAAAAAAAGTTTCATGAATTAAAAAAAAACAGAACAGTAAAGTTAGCCCAATTTTTTTGTATATTGTGAAAGATAATGTTACGCCGAGTAAATAGATACCCAACATGTCATGCTTTAAAATTGCGCCCACTCAGGAAATGGTGCCAAATGTTGGTATTTAAAAATCTCCATAGGTGATGCGTTAAAAATTTTTACTGGTTACATGTTTAGAGTTACATTGGAGGTCTTGGGCTATAATTATTGCTCTCGCTCTAACACACGCGGCGATACCTCACATGTGTGATTTGAACAACGTTTACATATGCGGGCGCGACTAACGTGTGCGTTCGCTTCTGTGCGCGAACTCGCGGGGACGGGGCGCTTTAAATTTTTTTTTTTAATTATTTATTTTACCTTTATTTTTTTATTTTTTACACTTTCTCTTTAAATTTTTTTTTTGATTACTTTTATTCCTATTACAAGGAATGTAAACATCCCCTGTAATAGGAATCTTGCGTGACAGGTCCTCTTTATGGGGAGATATGGGGTCAATAAGACCTCACACCTCCCCTCTAGGCTGGAAAGACCGAGATCTGAAAAAAAACGAGCGATCTCAGTCTTTTCCGCTGAGTAAACGGTCACTGTTTACATCACGTGACCCGGACGTGACGTCATACGTTGCGCCCGGGCCTCTGAGGCGCATTGAGATGACTGGTGACCATCTGGTCATCAGTCATCACTACGCACAGCAACCGCCGGCGACGGATCTGTTCTCCGGGGCCGCTGATGGCACGAGCGGCCCGGGAGAAGCACCGGAGGGCGGCGGGAGGGGGGGCGTCCCCTCCCGCTGCCGATAAGAATGATCAAGCGGCTGAACTGCCGCTATGATCATTCTTATGGTGCAGGGAATCGCCGGCGGAAAAAAATTATACCTGAATGATGCTGGTAGGTGCCGGCATCATTCAGAGATCACCACTCAAAGACAAGGATGTCTTTAGACGTCCGGCGGTTGGGAAGTGATTAAAAGGCTTAAAGCTGACATAGCCCTATTGTAGGAATCCCACCTCTCTACTGAGGATTTTAAACGGATGCAGAAACTTTGGGTCGGGAAAGTAATTGGGTCGGCAGCTGTAGATAGAAAAGCCGGGGTCATCATCTTGATCCACAAACAATCTGCAAAAATCTGGAGATTCCCAACTTTCTAAATGCATGACACCCAACTCAAATCCATTTTACAAAAGGCATGGCAAGAATTCCTTCTTAACAATGAAGCGCACGCACACCAACCCAACCTTCTTTGGGACGCAGGGAAAGCTTTCTTACGAGGGAAAATTATATCATATACTGCCTTCTGCAAAGTAAACACCCTCAAACACTATAGACAGGCTAGCGACCACCTCAGAGCTACACAAACCCAACTCCAACAAAATAACTTCCCTGATAACAGGAAACAGTGGATTGAGGCAAAACACTCTTTTGATCTATGGGCCGAGCGTCAGGAAAACAAAATTAGCACACCTAGACCTCATGCTTCATAGACATGGCAACAAGGCAGGGAAGCTTTTGTCCAGGCTTAGTAAAAACCATACTAGACCCACAAATATTGTGCACCTCAAAGATCACGTAGGGCGGCTAGTGTCCTCCCCCTCCGGCGTCAATAAAGTCCTACACAGGTTATACTCATCTTTCTACGCCCCTGACAATATATGTCTCAAGTAAGCAAATTCTTAAACTCGGCTGCCCTCCCTAATATATTCTCCGAACAGCTCAGTAAGCTAAATACCCCAATTTCACAGCAGGGAAATCAAGGACAGCATATTACAACTACCCAATAATAAATTTCCCTCTCAGGAGAATTTTACAAACTCACTAATTCATCCCCCAGACTCTACACAAGGTTTTTGGTAAAATTTGTAAAGGAGGACCGTACTTGCCTTCAGGATATCAAGCATATATCAAACTAATAGCAAAAAAAGATAAAGACCCTCTAGAGCCAGGTTCATACTGCCCCATCTCCTTATTCAATGTGGACTCCAAACTTTTATCCAAAATAATAGCTACTCGTTTAGCAGACTTGCTGCCTTCCTTAATACACCCAGCCCAGTCAGGTTTTGTGAAAAGCCGGTCAGCCGCCTCAAATATCAGGAAAGTTCTGGCAATCTTAGAATTTGCAAAATCCCACACGGCCCATGACATTGCCATTATAACATTGGATGCTGAGAAAGCATTTGACATGGCTCTCAATGACTCTAGAAAATTTCGGCTTTCATGGTCCATTCGCACACTTTATCTAAAATCTGTACTCATCCCCATCGGCCAGAGTGGTAGCAGCTGGTATCATTTCAGACCCACAAAGGCACATGCCAATGGTGCCCTTTATCACCCCTCCTCTTCAACTTGGCCATTGAGCCCCTTTCCCGATATCTTAACTCTCGTGGACCCCTACACGGCGTGTACATAGGCAAAGAGGAAATCAGAACAGCTCTATTTGCTGATGATATCCTGATCTTCACGGCAAAAGGATATCCCCATCATACAAAAAATATTCGACACCTTTCGCACATGCGCAGGACTGAAAATAAATGTCTCCAAGAGCGAACATAAATGCGATCTGCCCAAAGCAGCACATCAGATTCAAACTCACATTTATGGACGTGCTCATTGAAACCCGATCTGTATCCACCTCACAAAATTTATAACCCTCTTATTCCCTTCTTTGTTCTACTTTTAGATAGAACCGCATCTAAGGCATGGAAATCTGACATACCTGTGAAAAACCTATCACAAACCATGCGTAGTGGATACAGAATGACTTTAAAACTGACAATAAATGAATCATGGAGAGAGACACACTTCAAAATAATCCATAGAGCCTACCTACCATATTGCTCTCCAGTGGACTCTCCAAAGGAAAAGATCTGCCCTCTATGCAAAATTCCCAGACCAAATTTATTTCACAGGCTATGGTCTTGCCCTATTGTGATGGCATTTTGGTCTCAAATACAGAAATACGTGAAAGATGTGACCCACGTAGATATCCCCCCCGGAGAGGATCTGCAAGGAGGAATGGCAGAGGATCCCCAAATCCAGGTGTGAAAAACTTGTTGCATCTTTCCCAAAAAGACTCATGGCTGTATTACATCAAAAGGGTGCTTTTACTAAATACTGAGCAAAGGGTCTGAATACTTAGGACCATGTGAAATTTCAGTTTTTCTTTTTTTAATAAATCTGCAAAAATGTCAACAATTCTGTGTTTTTCTGTCAATATGGGGTGCTGTGTGCACATTAATGAGGGGAAAAATGAACTTAAATGATTTTAGCAAATGGCTGCAATATAACAAAGAGTGAAAAATTTAAGGGGGTCTGAATACTTTCCGTACCCACTGTGTATATAAAAAAAAACAAACTGTTTGACTGCAAAACTTATATTTTTACCTGTTATGTGGCAGAATTGTTGATCATTCTACACAGACTAATTTCTGCCACTAGAGGCACTAAGCAGCTTATTTCGGTAGATTTCAGACTGACTCAAAATTGTCTCAATACACCTCTATGGGATAGCTAGCAAAAGAAACCATAGGAGTGCCATCCTTTAGAGCAGCCTTTTTCAACCAAGGTGCCCAGACACCCCAGGGTGCCTTCAGGTATCTTCAGAGGCAATCTCCTTGGCAAAATACCTAAAAATTGCCTGAAAATTGTATACAAGCCAGCCGGTAGATTAACCTTGGATTTTAGTTATCAAAGCCACAGTTTTCATTGTGCACTATTAGACATTGGATGCCAGCACTTGTTGCCTCTCCCCGTCAGCACAAAAAGTGTAGCTGCTGACTTTTAATAAACAGTAACTTACCTGTCTCCAGGTCCAGCGATGGCTAAGCCCGAAGCCCGCTCGTCTCCCCCCTCCTCCCGACAGTCCCGCCATTCCTAGTGTGGGCACCCGGCCCGGCTTAACGGCCGGGCACGCACTGCGCATGCACAAGTCACGCTGCGCATTCCTAGTGGCCAGGCAATCTTCTGGGACCTGTGACGTGTCCCAGAAGATTGCCAGGAGGGAGGGGCCGCCTAGGAGGAGAGGAGGAGTCGCCTAGGCAGCCCAGAGGCGGAAGGTAGAAGAGGGACAGGAAGTCCCTCTGAAATCCGGGCACACTCCCCCCCAAAAAAATTACATGCCAAATGTGGCATGTAAGGGGGCGAGGAGTGCTTAAAGCGGAAGTTCCATTTTTGGGTGGAACTCCGCTTTAAGGAGAAGAAAAACATTGGAGTACTAGTATGTAAGGTGTATTTACTTTGGAGGAATAAAGCATCTCTAACGTTGGGTGTCCTATGCGTGTGGATGCATCTGCATTATGTAAAACTATTAGTTTCGTCTTTTATATTTTAGAATGGAAGTGCCTCGAGATAGTGCAGAATTTTAACCACTTCAGATTGACAGCTACAGCACGGATCTACTTTGCCGAGGCGCCATCTTTGCGCGCTCCCTGTGCACCCTCGCGGCTCGCTTTCGCATCCACCGCACGCTGCATGAGTGTGCCCGTGGGTTGGGCAGGCTCAATGATCGCCTAATAGAGAGGCAGAACGAGGAATCGCCAATGTAAACACAGCGGTTCCTCGTTCTGTCAGGGGACATAACAGAGATCCACTGATCCCTGTAATCGGGATCAGTTAGATCTGTCATGCTCCTGCCAGCCCAGCCCCCATACAGGTATAACACAGGGAGGGAACACACTTAACCCCTTGATTGTCCCCTGCAGGTTAATTCCTTCCCTGCCAATGACATTTATACAGTAATCGGTGGCTATTTTTAGCTCTGATCACTGTATAAATGTCATTGGTCCCAAAAAAGTGTCAGAAGTGTCCGAAATGTCCGCCCCAATATCGCAGTCCCGATAAAAATCGCAGATCGGCGCCATTACTAGTAAAAAAAAAAAAAAATAAATAATAAAAATTCCATAAATCCATTCCCATAGTTTGTAGACGCTATAACTTTTGTGCAACCAATATATGCTTATTGCGATTTTTTACCAAAAATATGTAGAAGAATACATATCGGCCTAAACTGAGGAATAAAATAGTTTTTTAAAATATATATATATATTTTTTTTGGATATTTATTATAGCAAAAAGTAAAATATTCAATATTGTCACTCTTTTTTGTTTATAGCGCAAAAATAAAAACTGCAGAGGTGATCAAATACCATCAAAAAAAAACTATTTGTGGGGAAAAAATGATAAAAATGTTGTTTGGGTACAGTGTCGCACGACCGCACAATTGGCAGTTAAAGGGACGCAGTGCCTATCGCAAAAAGTGCTCTGGTCATTGAGGGGGCAAATCCTTCAGGGGCTGAAGTGGTTAAAGGGTGCCTTGACTGATAAAAGGTTGAGAAACATTGCTTTAGAGTGTGTAACTTCAAAGGATGCAATGTTCTGCAGCACAGTCTGGGAAGGGGATTGATAAGAACATTTTTTGGAAGAAGACGGCAGCTGGGGGAGACTTTAGAAAAACCATTGTGTTGGACTCTTCTAGTCAGATTCCAGTGTGTACATTGCCTAGAGCCCTAGACGACAGTCCAGAGAAGCTAAGAGGACTGCGGTGAGCTGACTGCCACATTGTAAGTGCCACATGGTCTCTACAAAGAAGTTGCTTGTACTATAATGACTGTTTGGGGTTTATTTACTAAAGACAAATAGGCTGTGCAAAGTGCACTTGCTCCAGAGCTTAGTAAATGAGATAAGGCTTCACTTTGCAAAGGGTACCCAATCACATTCAAGGAAATAAAAAAAAAACTGCATTCATGCTTTAACATGATTGGATGAAGGAAGCCACCATATGCCCAAACCTGAGCAGCACTCAGTCCCCAACATGTCTACATAGAAAGAAAAAACATGTGCCCATGAGACTTTGACAGAGTAGTGCTCAGCATTAAATATAAAAGGGTTATATAAAAAGTACACCTTTTATTGAAATTAAAGTGGATGTAAACCCATTTCATGAAATTTGAGCTGGGCAGATATATCTGCAGTGTTTTCTTATCTGTCTTCAAAGCACTAAGTCCCATGTGTTTCTCTTGCTCTGTAGCTCTGTTATCAGCATAACTTCTGACAAGTTCTCCGACACAGGGGATAAAACAAGCCTGAAATTTGTGTGGTGGGAGGTTGCTATATATAGATTAGCAGAGAACTCTGCAAGTCTCTGTCTATGTGGAGGAGGGTGTGTGCCTTTCCATCAATTAGCTTTCTCACAGTGTATGGCAAGAATCCATGCCCACAGGTGAATCAGGAAGAGACATTTCTAGCAGAATGTGCACTTTCTAAACAGCATATAAAGATGAAGACAGCAGATATACATGTAAAACTTACGTAGGGAGATTTGTTTAATCTCTGTGCATCATTTGAGGCTGTTCACTTCATTGAGTATATGGAGGGGTTTCATTCCCTTTAACAAAAAAGAAAACTACGCATAACATTTACATTTCCACATTGAGTCCCGGTTCACATAGGTGCGATGTGGGAACCCTGCGCATCCACTGTGGGTTCCCGCATCGTGCCCGAGTCGCACGGCAGTTCACACTGCCTTTTGCGAACTGAGTGGAGGTGTCAATACATTGTTAATGACACCCCCCTTTCAGCATGCATATCGCAGTGGGAACTGCAAACTCGCACAGGAATCGGATCGCATGGGTATGAACATCCATGCGATCCGATTCTGGTGCGGATCAAAAAAAGGATCCTTTGTGTGTTTGGTTCAAATGCAATGCGATATTAGCCATACAATCTGTATGGCTGAAATCGCATCACACAGACATCGCATATGATTTGCACTGCAGTGCGATGCGAATCATATGTGATATTGATGAGCACACTGGTGTGAACGAAGGCTTGTATGGAACGAGATACAATACAAATTTTTCACCAATGTACATTCTAAATACCAACATAATTAGTAGATCACTGTCAAGTTACTGAAGCTGTAATCTCTATGCATTTTGCAGGACAACTCCCACTTCATCAGGAGACAGCCAAAGTTGGTTTAACTGTACATCTGTGGAAGAACCATGTATGATAAAAGGGTTTACAAAGTGCATTGATTTTTAAATGGTAACTAGCATCCAATGCCCTAAACAGGGTATACTCACATATCGATGAAATCAAAGATTAAACATGAAAAATCAAGGCCTTATAGTGATGGCTATGTAGATCAATGATATCTAGTGCCTAATGCTGTGAACATGCACAGTGGAGGTTCCCCCTGGGACCTGAAGGTGGGTGGACAGCCAAGCTGCGGGGAATACATGGAGGGCCCCCACTGCAGACCCCCTGAGAAAGAGAATAGAAAAGACAGTGAAAGATGTGAGTAAAAAGACAAGTGTGATTCAGAAGAAAAATTGCAAGCTGAAAGGCATGCCTATGAAGGCAGTGGTGTATCATACACGGGTGCAGGGTGTTCACTGAAGACGGGCCCTGAGGGGTGGGGGGGGCCCACTGTGCTCTGACACACACTGCACCCATGGATGATCTCTCCTTGGTTGACAGCCGGGGATGATCGGTGCGGTGTGGGCTTGCACATGGGCCCACTAATTTCATGATACGCCCCTGTATGAAGGTGTAATGTTATATGTGCTTGGTATCAGAAGAAAATGTGAATAATAGGGACAAAAATGCAAGTAATAAGCAGGGTCAGAGGATATAAGATGCCCGGAAAGTCAAAAATGTGCATTAGCTAAAATAAATAACATATAGATAAGCCAGGATGCCAAGATTAATAATGCACAAGGAAGGACAGCACTATGCCAAGTGTAAAAATGTATTACCTTGTCAGAGCAAGTGACAGTGGGAGGAAAAGACCCACCAGCATGGAGGGATTCTGTATCCCCAAGAAGTCAGACATGTCTGCAGAGAGGGAACTCCATATATATATATACAGTATCTCACAAAAGTGAGTACACCCCTCACATTTTTGTAAATATTTTATTCTATGTTTTCATGTGACAACACTGAAGAAATGACACTTTGCTACAATGTAAAGTAGTGAGTGTACAGCTTGTATAACAGTGTAAATTTGCTGTCCCCTCAAAATAACTCAACACACAGCCATTAATGTCTAAACCGCTGGCAACAAAAGTGAGTACACCCCTAAGAGAAAATATCAAATTGGGCCCAATTAACTATTTTCCCTCCCCAATGTCATGTGGCTCATTAGTGTTACAAGGTCTCAGGCATGAATGAGGAGCAGGTTTGTTAAATTTGGTGTTATCGCACTCACTCTCTCATACTGGTCACTGGAAGTTCAACATGGCACCTCATGGCAAAGAACTCTCTGAGGATCTGAAAAAAAGAATTGTTGCTGTACATTAAGATGGCCTAGGTTATAAGAAGATTGTCAAGACCCTGAAACTGACCTGCAGCATGGTGGCCAAGACCATACAGCGGTTTAACAGGACAGGTTCCACTCAGAACAGGCTTCGCCATGGTTGACCAAAGAAGTTGAGTGCACGCCGCACACTGCATCAAATTGGTCTGCATGGCTGTCGTCCCAGGAGGAAGCCTCTTCTAAACATGATGCAAAAGAATACCGGCAAACAGTTTGCTGAAGATAAGTAGACTAAGGACATGGATACTGGAACCATGTCCTGTGGTCTGATGAGGCCAAGATAAACTTATTTGGTTCAGATGGTGTCAAGCATGTGTGGCGACAACCAGGTGAGGAGTACAAAGACAAGTGTGTCTTGCCTACAGTCAAGCATGGTGGTGGGAGTGGCATGGTCTGGGGCTGCATGAGGGCTGATCGACACTGGGGAGCTACAGTTCATTGAGGGAACCATGAATGCCAACATGTACTGTGACATACTGAAGCAGAGCATGATCCCCTCCCTTTTGGAGACATGATAACAATGCCAAACACACTTCCAAGATGTCCACTGTTTTGCTAAAGAAGCTGAAGTTAAAGGTGATGGACTGACCAGGCATGTCTCCAGACCTAAACCCTAATGACCATCTGTGGGGCATCCTCAAATGGAAGTTGGAGGAGCGCAAGGTCTCTAACATCCACCAGCTCCATCATATCATCATGGGGGAGTGGAAGAGGACACCAGTGGAAATCTGTGAAGCTCTGGTGAACTCCATGACCAAGAGGGTTAAGGCAGTGCTGGAAAATAATGGTGGCCGCAAAAAATATTGACACTTTGGGCCCAATTTGGACATTTTCACTTAGGGTTGTACTCACTTTTGTTGCCAGCGATTTAGACTTTAATGGCTGTGTGTTGAGTTATTTCGAGGGGACAGCAAATTTACACTGTTATACAAGCTGTACACTCACTACTGTACATTGTAGCAAAGTGTCATTTCTTCAGTGCTGTCACATGAAAAGATATAATAAAATATTTACAAAAATGTGAAAGGTGTACTCACTCTTGTGAGATACTATATATATATATATATATATATATATATCTATATATACACCCGGCACCCTGACATCGGGCCACCCCCCACCCAACACCATGTGACAGGTGTACTCCACCTGAAAACCGCCTCACCAATGGCCGCGAGCGCCCGTGATGCGCTGGGACGAGAGCTTAGGGCATGGATGCTATTTACCATTTTAAAAATAACGCACATTGTGAACCGTTTGTTTATTTTATCTTCCACAGATGTACACTTAAACCAACATTTAACTTAATTTAACCACTTCAATACCAGGTACTTCCCCACCTTCCCGCTCAGACCAATTTTCAGCTTTCAGCGCTGTCGCATTTTGAATGACAATTGCTCGATCCTGCTACACTGCTCCCCAAATTATTTTTTGTGCTACAAATAAAAAAAGACTGAAAAGTTTTTCTTTGTTTCTGTTTGTTTCACAGCTTTATAAATAAGTACGTTTTCTCCTTTACTGCCGGGCACTGATGAAGCTGCACTGATGGGCACTGATGAGGGAGTACTGATTGGCACTGATGAGGCAGCACTGATAAGGTGACACTGATGGGTACTGATGATGAGGCACTTATATGCAGCACTGAGGGGCACTGATAGGCGGCACTGATAAGCAGCACTGCCAGGCACTGATAGGTGGCGCTGATATGCGGCACTGATGTGCACTCATAGGTGGCACTGATGGGCACTGATAGGTGGCACTGGTGGGCACTGATACGTGGCACTGGTGGGCGCTGATATGCAGCACTGACAGATAGCACTGTTAGGGAAGCACTGGCAGGCATCACATATGGGCACATTGCCATCCATATAGTGCACTGTATGCCCCTTACCTGGTGGTCTAGGGTGGGCTCCCTGGTGGTCCCTGGGCGGATGAGGATGGAGAAGCTGCAGTGTGAGGCTGCTTGAGTATTTTTTTATATCTTCCAAGTGCCCCATCAGTACCCCATCAGTGCCCCATCAGTACCCCATCAGTGCCCAGAACTGTAATTTGTGTCCCTAGAAAGCCTGATGGTGCTCCCTGCATCATGGACCTCTCTATGTGGCCGGGCTGTGTAAAAGTCTCACACATGTGGTATCGCCATTAAATTTAAAACTTAAAATTAAAATAAGAACGTGAAAAAACTCACCATGCCTCTTACTAAATACCTTGGAATGTCTACTTTCCAAAAAGGAGTAATTTGTGGGGTATTTGTACTTTCCTGGCTTGTAAGAGCAGGTTCACAGTACAGCAACTTGGGATCTGACTTGTGTCTCCCCAAGTCGCTTGACAGAAGAAATCCCATTGAAGTGAATGGTAGCAGTCTTAATGTACACTACTGAAGTTGCTCCGACTTCAGAATAGGTTCCTGTACTACAAGGCGACTTCTATCCGACTTGTGCCCATAGAATTCAATGGAAGTCGCCTCCAAGTTGGATCCTCATCTATATTGAAGAGACTTTACAGGAAAAATAAAAGAATTTACCCAGGTAAAAGGAATGATGTCAGAAGAGATTTATTATCTGATTGGCCACAGGCAAAGTCACCTGGCATGGGGGGTCACTTTGAGTCGCATTGTAAGTCGCCCAAAGTCGCACTGAAGTCGCATTCAAATCACCTACAAAGTTGCGCCTGAAGTAGGATCGCCCCTGTGTGAACCGACTCGTAGGGCCGGTTCACACATAGACGATCCAACTTCAGGGGCGACTTTGCTAGGCGATTTGAACTCTACTTCAAGGGTGACTTCAGCTGAACTTCAGCATGAATTTTGGCGACTTACAACGCAACCTGAAGCAATCTCCATGCCAGGTGACTTTGCCTGCGGCCAATCAGAGAAGGGAGGGAGGGGGTTGCCTGGATAATTTGTGGGGAGTACCTGTGTAAATTCTTTTCTTTTTCCTGCAAAGTCACTTCAATATACGTTCAGGTCCATAAATATTGGTACATCTACACAATTATAATGTTTTTGGCCCTATACACCACCACAATGGATTTGAAATTAAACGAACAAGATGTGCTTTAACTGCAGACTTTCAGCTTTAATTTGATGGTATTTACATCCAAATCAGGTGAACGGTGTAGGAATTACAACAGTTTGTATATGTGCCTGCCACTTTTTAAGGGACCAAAAGTAATGGGACAATTGGCTGGTCCATGGTCAGGTGTGTGTTATTCCTTCATTATCCCATTTACAAGGAGCATATATAAGGTCCAGAGTTCATTTCAAGGGTGCTATTTGCATTTGGAATCTGTTGCTGTCAACTCTCAATATGAGACCCAAAGCGCTGTCACTATCAGTGAAGCAAGCCATCATTAGGCTGAAAAAACAAAACAAACCCATCAGAGAAATAGCAAAAACATTAGGTGTGGCCAAATCAACTGTTTGGAACATCCTTAAAAAGAAAGAACGCACCGGTGAGCTCAACAACACCAAATTACCCGGAAGACCACGGAAAACAACT
Source organism: Glandirana rugosa (assembly GCA_018402905.1). Classification (NCBI taxonomy): domain Eukaryota; kingdom Metazoa; phylum Chordata; class Amphibia; order Anura; family Ranidae; genus Glandirana; species Glandirana rugosa. The sequence continues at coordinate 774,752 of BLSH010424466.1, read as the reverse complement.
GTGGTGGATGACCGAAGAATTATTTCTCTAGTGAAGAAAGCACCCTTCACAACAGTTGGCCAGATCAAGAACACTCTCCAGGAGGTAGGTGTATGTGTGTCAAAGTCAACAATCAAGACTTCACCAGAGTGAATACAGAGGGTTCACCACAAGATGTAAACCATTGGTGAGTCTCAAAAACAGGAAGGCCAGATTAGAGTTTGCCAAACAACATCTAAAAAAACCTTCACAGTTCTGGAACAACATCCTATGGACAGATGAGACCAAGATCAACTTGTACCAAGTGTTGAGAAGAAAAGGAACTGCTCATGATCCAAAGCATACCACCTCATCAGTGAAGCCTGGTGGTGGTAGTGTCATGGCGTGGGCATGTATGGCTGCCAGTGGAACTGGTTCTCTTGTATTTATTGATGATGTGACTGCTGACAAAAGCAGCAGGATGAATTCTGAAGTGTTTTGGGCAATATTATCTGCTCATATTCAGCCAAATACTTCAGAACTCATTGGACGGTGCTTCACAGTGCAGATGGACAATGACCCGAAGCATACTGCGAAAGCAACCAAAGAGTTTTTTAAGGGAAAAAAGTGGAATGTTATGCAATGGCCAAGTCAATCACCTGACCTGAATCCGATTGAGCATGCATTTCACTTGCTGAAGACAAAACTGAAGGGAAAATGCCCCAAGAACAAGCAGGAACTGAAGAAGTTGCAGTAGAGGCCTGGCAGAGCATCACCAGGGATGAACCCAGCGTCTGGTGATGTTTATGCGTTCCAGACTTCAGGCTGTAATTGACTGGAAGGGATTTGCAATCAAGTATTAAAAAGTGAAAGTTTAATTTATGATTGTTAATCTGTCCAATTACTTTTGGTCCCTTAAAAAGTGGGAGGCACATATACAAACTGTTGTAATTCCTACACCATTCGCCTGATTTGGATGTAAATACCCTCAAATTAAAGCTGAAAGTTTGCAGTTAAAGCACATCCTGATTGTTTCATTTCAGATCCATTGTGGTAGTGTATAGAGCCAAAAACATTAGAATTATGTTGATGTCCCAATATTTATGGACCTGACTGTAGATGAGGATCCGACTTGGAGGCAACTTCCATTGAATTCTATGGGCACAAGCTGGATAGAAGTCCCCTTGAAGTAGTACAGGAACCTTTTCTGAAGTTGGAGCCACTTCAGTAGTGTACATTAAGCCAGCTTTTATTCATTTCAATGGGATTTCTGATGTCAAGCATCTTAGGGTGACACAAGTCGAATCCCAAGTCACTGTGGTGTAAGCCGGCCTCAATAAATGAGATAGGCTATCAGTACATCGGGTGTGATCAATTTTCATTGATTGGCACCATAGCTTGTAATAACCTTTACACAGACCAAATAATATACACTTATTAGGCCTCATACACACGGGCGTTTTGGCCGCCGTCGTTTGTAGGCGTTTTTTTTCAGCTCTCCATGTTATTCAATGGCCCTCTAAAAACGCCGGCGTTTGTGGGCAGTAGAGGGCATCGGCGTTAGTGAGCTGTAGCTAGAACGCGGGACCAGTGCGTTCTGAAGCTGCAGCGTCATGGCGTTTCTTGACACCGGGCTGGCAAAACGCTCAATAACGTTGCTTAACGTTGTATACACAGCGTTAAGCCTCGTCAGGCGTTCTATTCAAAATCAATGGTTCCCTATGGGAGCCCATTGATTTGAATAGAAGCCGCACCAGAAGTCGGATCGCGGCGATCCGACTTGCGGCGCGACTTGTGTGCTAGGTCTTAAAGGGGAACCCCCGCAAAAAAATTTGCGTGGGGTCCCCCCCCCAGAGCATACCAGGCTCTTCGATCTGGCAGGGATTTTAAGAGGAACCCCCACGCCGAAAAAAAACGGCGTAGGGTCCCCCCCAAAATCCATACCAGACCCTTATCCGAGCACGCAGCCTGGCAGGCCAGGAAAGGGGGTGGGGACGAGCAAGCCCCCCCCCTCCTGGACCGTACCAGGCCGCATGCCCTCAACATGGGGAGTATGGGTGCTTTGGGGCAGGGGGGGCACTGCGCCCCCCACCCCAAAGCACCTTGTCCCCTTGTTGATGGGGACAAGAGCCTCTTCCCGACAACCCTGGCCGTTGGTTGTCGGGGTCTGCGGGCGGGGGCTTATCGGAATCTGGAAGCCCCCTTTAACAAGGGGGCCCCCAGATGCCGGGCCCCCCACCCTATGAAAATGAGTATGGGGTACATCGTACCCCTACCCATTTACCTGGGGGGAAAAAAGTGTACAAAAAAAAACGACGCAGCTTTTTAAAATATTTTATTAAATCCTCTCCGGCATCTTCTCCCCTCTCTTCTTTCTTCGGCTCTTTTGCGGGGTCTTCTGTCTTCTGAGGGGTCTTCTGCGGGTCTTCTGCGGGGTTCTTCAGCTCTTTTGCTCTTTTGCTGCTGTCTCCCTGGCTACCTTCTCCCGCCGCTGCTTCTTCTCCTTCTTCTTCTTCCCCTTCTTCTGGAGATGTTGACTCGTCGCTCTCTTCCACTCGAATGCCGGGTCTGTGCTGCGCGGTTGCCTTATATTGGCATGGGGTGGGGCCACACGATGACGTCATCATCAGTCCCACCCACATGATGTCACATCCTGGGGCGGGGCTGTGATGCGACGTCAGGCCCGGCGTTTTGCTTATTTTTCTGCAAACGCCCGTGTGTATGAGGCCTTAGGGTTATTTTTACCAAAGATATGTAGCAGTATAAATTTTGGCCAAAATGTATGAAGAAATATTACTAATGTGCAAAATTTTATAACAGAAACAAAGAAAAATTTATTTTTTTACAAAATTTTTAGTCTTTTTTTATTTATAGTGCAAAAAACAAAAAAAACATTGGTGATTAAATACCACCAAAAGAAAGCTTTATTTGTGTGAAAAAAGGGCAAAAATTCCACATGGGTACAGTGTTACATGACTGAGTAATTGTCATTCAAAGTGTGACAGCGTTGAAAACTGGAAACTGGAAATTGGCCTGGGTAGGAAGGGGGTTTAACCTCCCTGGCGGAATGACTGGAATTTATTGCTGAAAGCGGTACAATTATTTTGCATGAAAATTTGGCGTTTTATATTGTAGGCCTGTAATTCTTAGGAATAACTCACTTAAATCTGTCCAAACTACAGTCTAGTAGACATCCCGGGTATGAAAAAGTTTGAAAAATGAAATCATAAATTATAATATAATAAATAACTAAAAATAATTATCAAAAATAATAATATAATAGTAATAAAATGTATTCAATAATGTAATCAAACCAAAAACACAGAAATTTGCTCAGTTGCAGAATTGTCGCTGTCGTCACTTTCAGTGTCCGATGATAAATTTCCCCAAAAATCAGTATCACTCAATTCTGCAAATGATTCTTATTTACTATCGCTGTTTTCTAGCTGATCAAAAACCACTTTTGACGTAAAGGGACACTTTTTGGTTGCCATGGACATTCTCAAGTTTCCAGGCAGAAAGAATGGCATATATAATATAAAAGTGCATGCAGGGCACTGGACAAACCACTAGGGACAAAGGGGATGTGAAATGATTTCATACAGTAATGTAATCTATAAGATTACAGTGTACTGTATGTGCTGTGTGTGTTTCACTTTTTGAATTTCCCGCCGGTCTCCGTCCCCGTGCGACGCGACGCTCGCAGGGAACGGAGCCCGGCACACAGAGGCATTGGAGCGGCGGACACAGCCCGCAGACACGGAGGGGGACATCGCTGGATCCAGGGGACAAGGTGAGTAGCGCTGCCTGGATCCAGCGATGCAATCCCGAGTGTGACTTGGGGTTACTGCTCTTGGTACTGAAAATCCACCCCGAGCCACACTCGGGAATACCGCCAGGGAGGTTAAGTGCCCAGTGGGCAAGTGGTCTGTCCTTTAGTGAAAACAATTAAAAAATGTCCAGTATCAATCACATAGTCCAGCCATGTAGATCCACCTCAGTCATGATGAGTGACGCCCTATGATGTTGACCTGCTGCCATGATGATGCTGCCCCGCTACTACCCCCATAGCAAGTAATAGATTCACAACAATGGAGGTTCAGGCTGGCGAATAAAACTGTTATATCACATTTCTTGATGTTCTAATAACAATACTGTAATTTCACTGTTAATTGATAAACTTGTTGCTCTGTTTATATTAATAATTTTTTAATTTATAGCATGCAGCTGCCACTGAATAAAGTTACATATTATTTACTTTAATTATCTATTTCACTGTGTCAAGGGATTTTATAGGGTGTCACCAGATTCAAGTAGGAGCTGTACCTTAGACATGTGCAGAATGAAAACATTTATTTAGTTTAGTTTCGATTCCATTCCTTATTTACATAAATTCATTTAGTTAAATTTGTTTAACCTGTTTAATTCGTTTTCGGAATTCGTTTAGTTTAGTTTATTCGTAAATGAATCGATTAGAATTTTCTCAACTCAAATCGATTTGAATCGTTTTCAAACCAATTTCAAATAGTTTTCTAATTCAAATAGTTTTCAAATTCAAAAAGTTTCCAAATCAGAATAGTTTTCAAATTCACAAAGAAAATAAAATATAATAGAAAATAAAGGAATGGAATATAAAAAATAGAATAGAAAATAATATAACAGAAAATAAAAGAATATAATATATTAGAGTAAAATAGAACAAAATAGAATAGTAAATAAAACAATAGAATAGAATAGAATAAAAAATAGAATAGCATAAAATAGAAAGAATATAACCATCTTCTGAATTTGAATAGAAAAGAATATAAAATAATATAATTAAAAAACAGAATAGAATAGAAATTCAAATTTAAATAGAATAGAAAATAATAGATTAGAATAGAATAGAAAGTAACAGAATAGTGCAAACAAAAAACAACAGAATAGAAAAAATATAACCATCTTCCTATTCTAATCTATTTTTATATTCTATTCAAATTCAAATTGATTCAATTTGAATTTTGGGAAATGGTTATATTCTTTCTATTCTATTGTTTTTTTTAATTCTATACTTTTTCTATTTGTTTATTATATTCTATTCTTTTCTATTCTATTAATTATTTTCTATTATGTTCCATTCTTTCCTATTCTATCCTATTCTATTCTATCCTTTTCTATTCTATACTTTTCAATTCAAATTTATTCCAAAAATCGAATTTTGGAAGATGGTTATATTCATTCTATTCTATTCTGTTATTTTCTATTCTATTCTAATCTATTCTTTTCTATGCTATTCAAATTCAAAATTATTCTATTTGAATTTTGGGGAATGGCTATATTCTTCCTATTCTATTCTATTGTTTTTTTGTTTAATTCTATTCTTTTCTACTCTATTATAATCTATTCTAGTCTTTTTTTTTCTATTCTATTCTTTTTTTTCTTATGTATTCAAATTCAAATGTATTCTAGTTGAAATTTGAATTTCAGAAGATGGTTATATTCTTTAAATTGTATTCTATTCTTTTTTATTCTGTTCTATTCTGTTAATTTATATTATATTATATTATATTCTTTTATGTTCTGTTATATTATTTTCTATTCTATTCCATGTTTTCTATTGTATAGTTATGTTCTATTCTGTTAATTTATATTATATTATATTCTTTTATTTTCTGTTATATTATTTTCTATTCTATTCTATGTTTTCTATTGTATTCCTTTATTTTCTATTCTATTTTATTCTCTTTGGAAATTTGAAAACTATTTGAATTCAAAAATGATTCAAATTCAAATTTGAAAACTATTTGAATTCAAAAACTATTCGAACAGATTCAAATTCTGTCTGAAACTTTTTTTCATTATTTCGGATTCGTTAAAACTCTGTACAATTGTAATTCGGACATTTGAATGCATCTTAATTTCTGAAAAATGAAACTTTGTTCAAATTTCAATTCGGAACGAAACAAATTGCACATGTCTACTGTACCTGCATGCTTATCAAAGCCAACACCTAAGGGGGTATTACATACATTATATCAACTCAAAAGTTAGACTTGTATACACTGATTAGCCATAACATTATGACCACCCACCTAATATTGAGTATGGACCCCTTCTGCTAAAACAGCCCTAACCCATTCAGGCATGGACACCAAAGTAACATCCACATGAATGGCAGGACCCAAGGTTTCCCAGCAGAACATTGCCCAAAGCATCACACTGCCTTCTTATACCACATCCTGGTGCCACCTCTTCCCCAGATAAGTGACGCACATGCATCGGGCATCCACATGATGTAAAAGATAACGTGATTCATCAGACCAGGCCACCTTCTTCCATTGCTCCATAGTCCAGTTCTGATGTTCATGTGACCATTGTAAAAGCTTTTGGCTGTGGACACGGGTCACCATGGGCTTCACAGCCCCATACACAACAAACTGCGATGCCCATTTTTTTCTGCTTTCAACACATCGACTTCATTGACAACATGTTCACTTGCTGCCTAATATATCCCACCAATTTGCAGATTGTAATGTGATATTCCCTTTACCTGTCAGTGATCATAATGTTATGGCTGATTGGTGTATATGACCATGCCATATGAATTGAAGGACACCCAGGGCTGTCTTTAACACAGGGGCAAAGGGGGCAGCTGCCCTGGGCCCAGTCATTGTTGTGGAGCCTAAGGCAGCTTCCCCTTGAGCCTGCACTGCCTGCAAATAGTTGATAAGTGGATTTGGGGGAGAGCTCAGGAAAATGTTTGCCCAGGGTGCAATCAATGTTAAAGACGGCCCTGAGGACACCTGTCACTTAGTAGTAAACATAATATTGAAGGAAAGCAGTGCAAGTAGCTCTGCAGTAGGTTATTTCGGTGATGAAGGTAGTCCAAATCAACCCAAAAACAATATTTCACTTTTATGTGGTTTTAACAAGTTTAGTAACATGTCAGCTGCGCCAATTATAGCTTGTCCTAACGCCTGCTACTATCACTTTTGCTAGACAGTTTGATCATCACATAATTATTACACTGCACACTATATGAGAGAACATACTGCAGAGTGTTAAAGGTTATGAGAATTGAATATTCTTCTGAAATAGTATCAATTTAAAATAAATCTATATTTTAAACTCATACATAGATTTATTAACCACTTCAGACCAGGAAGGTTTTACCTCATTAATGACCAGGCCATTTTTTTGCGATACAGCACTTTAACTGACAATTGCGTGGTCGTGCGACGTTGTACCCAAATAAAATTGATGTCCTTTTTTTCCCACAAATAGAGCTTTCTTTTGGTGGCATTTGATCACCTCTGCACTTTTTATTTGATGCTATAAACAAAAAAATAGGGACAATTTTGAACTTTCTGCTATAAAACACATCCAATAAAAAAATGTAAAAAATCTAATTTCTTCATCAGTTTAGGCAATATATATTCTGCTACATGTTTTTTGTTTAAAAAAAAATCCTAATAAGCGTATATTATTGATTGGTTTGTGCAAAAGTTTACAAACTTTGGGATATTTTTATGGCAGTTTTATTTATTTATTTATTTTTACTAGTAATGGTGGCGATCAGCAATTTTTAGCAGGACTGCGACATTTCGGCGGACAAATAAGACACTAAGTGACACTTTTGACACTTTTTTGGGAACCAATGACATTATTACTGTGATCCGTGCTAAAAATAGCCACTGTTACTGTACTAATAACACTGGCTGGGAAGGGGTTAACACCAGGGGCGATCAAAAGGTTAAATGTGTCCCTAGGGGGGGCTTGCTAACTGTGTGGGGGGTGGTCTGACTGGATGAAGACAGAGATCGGTGATTCTGCTTGGTAGATCTCTACCTTCTTCCCTGACAGAACTGCAAGCTGCCTTGTTTACATAAGCAGATCTCCGTTCTGCCTCTCTGGGGAATGATCGCATTGATCACTGGACCCGCTGATTGGCTCCGCCTCTGTCCAATCAGCACATGTGCATGCCTCTGGCAGCGTGTGTGCCCCCAGTGTCTATTGCACAAAATGACATACAGGTACGTTGTTTCGTGCAATAGAGCCGACCTGCCACAGTACAACTGTGGTAGGCGATCAGCAAGTGGTTAAAGGGTATATTGCCCTAAATTTTTTTTATATATGTGTGTAGCCAGGTGCCTGTGTCATCGCGGGACATTCTGTAACATCTGTAGCGCCCTCCTAGTTTGGGTGTTAATGAGTGTATATCGTTTTTGGCTTTCTCTACTTAACATGAGAGCAGATAGCTAAATGTAGATGCTGTCTGCTTATCAGAGAGCCTTGATTTGAGTAAGTTCTGCTCAGTGTGCTCTTGTGCTGATTCATGTGGTCACGAAAGTTTTACACTGTCCAGTAGTATGGGTTCCTATTGGACGGTGGGAGGAAAACCCAGCCAGTGACAGCAGGTGTATATGGATGTAGTTCTGACCAATTAGCAGACCAATTAGCAGGGGAGGTGCCCCACTGCATTTTGGGTGAATACATTCATATAAAAAGGAGCACATGGCCTCAAGGTCAGGAGTTCCTGACCACCCAGGTCTCAGGGGTGGAGGTATGTGTTCAGCTCCTGGCTGCTAGGCCTGAGGCCTATCCAGGAGGCTGTTGGATGCTGGGCCTGGTTGAGGCCTAGTTGGAGTTGCTGAAGCTACAGCCCAGAGTTCCCCTGCAAGCTGACAGAGGGTGGACGTCCTTGGATCTTGTCTGGTATCACAGTGGCAAAGTGTCCCTTGGAAGTTGGAAAAGAGCTGCCGGCTGTCCTGGGACATGGTATGAGTACAGACCCCAAAAAGGAATCCCTGAGTTGCTAGAATCCCCCTCCTGATCCTCACAGTCAGCTAACTGGGTGTGTGAGCTAGAAAGGAGACACTGGTGAGTGTCTTGAAGAAACAAAGTCCGGCTTATCCTCTTCTGCTTAACCGATTCCCAACCGGCTCACGTACATTTACTGCTGCAGTGTGGCTCTGTAGCGTGAATCGCCGTGTATAAACAGCGGCTCGTGTGTGCGCAGTAGCAGGCGGGAGTGCGCCGCCGGCAGCGTGCTCTCGTGCCCGCCACACTCTGCAGAGTTGTGGCCGTGGCTCGGATGGACTCGATCTCCGCCAGCAAACCGCGATTGCTTGACAGAGAAGAAAGACGGGGAACCGCCGATGTAAACACGGTGGTCCCCCGCTCTGTCAGGCAGCATGTCAGAGATCTACTGATCCCTGTACTTGGGATCAGTTAGATCTCTGGTGCCCCTGACAGCCCAGCCCCCTTTGCAGTTAGAACACACACAAGGAACACAGTTAACCCCTAGATCGACCGCCCCCAGGTTAACCCCTTCACTGCCAATGACATTTACACAGTAATCGGTGGACATTTAAATTTCTGATCGCTGTATAAATGACCCAAAAAAGTGTCAAAAATGTCTGACATGTCCGCAGATCGCCGCCATTACAAGTAAAAAAAAAATTGTAAAAACACCAGAAATTAATTCTCATGGTTTGTAAACGCGGCAACTTTTGCGCAAACCAATCAATAAATGCCGATTGCAATTTTTTTTACCCAAAATATGAGGAAGAATATAAATCGACCAAAACCGATGAATACATTTGTTTTTTTATATATTTTTTTTTATATCTATTTTAGCAAAAAGTAAGAAATATTGTTTTTTCTGCAAAATTGTTGCTTTTTTTTTGTTTATAGCGGTGATCAGAAATGGCACAGAGGTGATCAAATACCACTAAAACAAAGCTCTATTTGTGGCAAAAAAAAGGACGGAAATTGAATTTGGGCACAACGTTGCATGACCGCGCAATTGTGAGTTAAACCGATGCAGTGCCGAATCACAAAAAATGTGGTCTGGTCCTAACATGGGAAATCCTTCCGGGGCTGAAGTGGTTAAAAAGGGACTTGTTTCACTGGGATCAGTTTGCTGCTTGTGTCACTGGGATCAGTCTACTATGTAGTGCCACTGACAGTCTGCTATACAGAGCTAGGGAGTAGTTGTCTTCGCTTGGAGTCAGTTATCTTGGAGTATCCCATCCTTTCCCTTCTATCCAAGTTCTACAATAAAACATCAAAACTCATCCCCTAGACTGGTCATTGGAGTAACGAGCAGGATTGTTTGTGTGCATCTGACAGTGTGGAAATTTGTGGTGACTGGCTGCAGGATAATCAGAGGGAGGCCCGGGCCAAATTAATCAGCAGCTCCTTCGAGGGTAACTCTACACACCAGATGTAGTGAGCCTGTTTCCCTCTAGTGCTCAGCCTGGAGACTTTGTCATCATCTCCTGAATGCAGAGCAAGCAGAGACCACAGCAGGGGATAATGGGATATGTGGTCCGAGGAACCAGAATTTGCTTTGGAGCCAGACTGCTGCAGACTATAAGGTCCAGATGGCTGGGGGAGAGAGAGAGAGGAATGCTGGGTGAGGACATAAATAGCCTTGTTCGGGGAGGAGTCTTTCACTTGGGACCACAGTCTTCAGCTGAGAGCAGGGACCTGGCCACTATGGGGAATGTGGGCAGGCGCCACAGCCTAGGGGGAGTGGAGAGTCTCCAGCGAGTGGGTGAGGAGATCCACCATTGCCAGCTCTCTGTCAGCCGAGTGACTGTTGGAGGTCACTCTCCTCGCCACCAGTACTGACCCAGGCACTCTTCACTGGTTGCAGATTCATCAAGAGCCTGTTCCGGGACATCCTATTTCCCTTGAACCTTGGTATCATCAGGATTGGTGAGCGGGCAATAGCCCACCTTGTGTACACCCTACAAAGACACTGCATGCAGACTCCTTTATCCCATCTCTTTACATTAAAGCTTCTAAACAGAAACACTTTGCATAGGCTATTTCCTGTTGCTGGTCATGATTGCACAATAATCTTTCCGGCACCTGGCTGAAGACATTGAACTCAAGGGACCACACACACTTAGGAAACAAAATTAACATGCTTCTCACAGTTTTCTTACCCTCCCAACTCTTTGAAACATATTATATTTATGCTGCACAGGTCACCAGAGATTGGTCCTGAAATAAATGGGGTAAGTGCGGGGTTGGTGGGCGGATAGGTGAGCGATGGGGGATTGTGTGTTGTATTGACGATTGACCAAGTGATGGGGGGATTTTGACTGACGGACCCACTGAACAGGGTGGGGGGTTTGACTGACAGACGACCGAATGGGGGATGGTGGGTGATTTTTTTGCCCCCCCAAAAAATGGACCACCAGCCGCCACTATTTTGCCCAATTAAATTAATTTACCCAAAGAACTTGACGCACCTAAATGCATGACATCAGTTTACAAGTAGAGTTGAGCGAACTTCTGGAAGTCTGGGTTCTGCTGGTTCGACCGAACTTCGGGACAACGTGCGGGTTCGGGTCCGGACAGAACCCTAACTTTGTCCCGGACCCCGAACCCCATTAAAAATCAATGGGGACCCGAACTTTTAGGCACAAAAATGGCTGCAAAAAAAGTCCTGGAAAGTCCTAGAGGTCTGCAAAAGGAAGGAAATGGGGGGTAAGGGTGGGACAAGTGCCCTACAAAGAAATGGGGACAGGGAAATAACTAAAAGCATTTAAAGGTCCTGAAAAAAACGTCGGTAAAAACACGGATTTTCAAGCCCAGGGGTAACTAAAAATTACCCCAAGCCCCAGGCCCTGTTTCAATCCCAAGACAGGCCTGGGCTTGGGCGTGCAACAGGGCTTCAAGCCAGCTTGGTCGTCTTGGGTCTGAAGGTCTTCAAGCGAGTTGAGATGAACATTTGACTACAGTACGTAAATCCACGCAGTTCAAGAAACCCATTTAATTAAATTAAC
>BLSH010424466.1:708349-723136 GCA_018402905.1 Glandirana rugosa | reverse complement strand
GATATCTGAATGATGGGTGCAGCTACAGGCATCATTCAGATATCTTCTTTCAGCTCCGGCAATTCCCTGCACCGTAAGAACAATCATAGCGGCTGTTCAGCCGCTTGATCATTCTTACAGGCAGCAGGAGGGAACGTCCCCCCCTCCCGACGCTCTCCAGTGCTCAGTGCTTCTCCTGGCTCGCTGCTACGATCGGCGAGAGGGAGAAGGGATCCGTCCTTCCCGGATGGTGATCGCAGAGATTTCCGGTGGGCCAGATGGTCCCCGGAGTCTCTGTGATCTTTCTGAGGCCGGGTGTGATGTGATGACGTCACGCCCGGCCTCCGCTGCTCAGGCTGGGAATCCAGGATCGTTTTTCTTTTTTTTATTCAGGCTTCGCAGCCTAAAGGCGAGATGTAGGGACTTATTGACTCCATGTCTCATTGTAAAGAGGACCTGTCATGCCATATTCCTATTACAAGGGATGTTTACACTCCTTGTAGAAATAGGTATAAAAGTAATAAAAAAAAGTAAAAAAAAAGGGTCAAAATAGAAAAATAAAAGTAAAATAAACAATAGAAAATGTTTTTAAAGCGTCCTTGTCCCCACAAGCTTGCACGCAGAAGAGAGAGCATACGTAATTCGCGCACACGTATGTAAACGATGTTCAAACCACACATGAGGTATTGCCGCAAGCATTAGAATGAGAGCAATAATTCTAGCACTGGACCTCCTCTGTAACTCTAAACATGTAACGTGTAAAAGTTTTTAAAGCATCTCCTATGGGGATATTTAAGCACCAAAGTTTGGTGCCATTCCACGAGTGTACGCAATTTCAAAGTGTGACATTTTAGGTATCTATTTACATCCTTTTTCACATTATGCAAAAAAAAATTAGCTAACTTTACTGTTTTTTTTTTTTTTTAATGCATGAAACTGTTTTTTTTTTTTTTTAAAAACACATTTGAAAAATTACTACGCTAATAGTGTGCGATATGAAAAGTTGCAACGACCACTATTTTATTCCCTAGGGTCTCTGTTAACAAGAAAATATATAATGTTTGGGGTTCTGAGTAATTTTATAGCAAAAAATGATTTTTACATGTAGGAGCAAAGTGTCAGAATTGGCCCGGGTGGCAAGTGGTTAAAGACACTGAATTTTTGCTCGCACATGATTGGATGATGGAAGTCAGCAGAGCTTCTGCTCATTTACTAAGCTTTGGAGTAACTGCACTTTGCAAAGTGCACAGTCTCTTTGCCTTTAGTAAATCAACCCAATAGACTTTTATTGATTTTAATTTCGGGGCTTTGGCCAAAAAACGCCAAGAGCTCTCATACTCACATATAGGAGCAACCATTGTACATGAGGTCTAAGACAGGAAGGGAGAGATTTACTAAAACTGGAGATTGCAAAATCAGGTGCAGCTGTGCATGGTAGCCAATCAGCTTTCAGGTTTTAGCCCCCATTCACATCGGCACGATTTGACATGTGATTTGACAGGTCAAATCGCATGTCAAATCGAAGCCTATTGCTGGCAATAGGAGCGTCCCAATCGGTGCGACGCCGACTTTTCGGCACCACTAGGGTTGCCACATCATCCCTTTATTCCAGGACACATAAGAATTACACAGGTTCTGGGGCTAATTTAATGCAGATAATGTATCAAGTGAGTTTAATTACCACCTTAATCAGCCACAGCACCTGTGTAATTAGTATGTGTCCTGCATTAAAGGGATGATGTGGCAATCCTAGGCACCACACAAATTTCCAAAAGTAGTTCCTGCGCTACTTTTGGCAACTTTGGGTCAATTTTAATAGATATCTGTGCATGAATCCCGCACAGATGTCTTTCAAGTCACCCCCGAAGTCTGACTAAAAGGCGGCTTTGAAATTGTGCGAGTTCTAATAATTTCAAAGCCGTGTTTCGTGTGAACGAGGGCTAATTATCAAAGCTTAATTGAACAAGCTGGAATTAGAAGCTGATTGGCTACCATGCACAGCTCCACCTGATTCTCCAGTGCTCCGGTTTTAGTAAAGCCTCATACACACGGGACGACGATCGTATACAACAGGTCATATGAACGACCGTTGTATGCGAAATCGATTGTTCGTATGCGCGATTAGAACAGCCGACATACGACGGTCGTACAACGGGAGTTGTATGAGCAGACTAGAAAACTTGGTCATACCAACAAGCGGTCATACGACCGTTGTATCGTGTGTACAGAGCAGTTGGTACAACAAAGTTGTATTGTGCAAAACACGCATGCTCCGAAGTCAGGAACGGCCGGATGCTAATTACATGCACCTGAACGTTCTTTCCATGGTCGTACGATCGTGTAGTGCAGTCAGTATGCAAGTTACATTATCCAACATACGATTTGAGACGATCGTAAGTACGATCGTCATCCCGTGTGTACGAGGCTTAACTCTCCCTGAAGGGTGTTACTGACCAGATCACCAGGTGAAAATAAAGGAAAAAGGCCTAAAAAAGTAAAACGCATGCAGTCACCACATTTAAAGAGGAACTGCAGGAAAAAAAAAAAAAGGAAAAAAAAAAAAGAGGAACTGCAGTCTGCTCACATAATTTGTAATGCAAACATCTTTGCCATTCTGAAGCTTCCCTCCGACCACCTTGCATATTATTCTATATATACTGTGATTTGTACTTGCCAAATATGCTGCAGACATCTCCCTCCACTAAGTCTAGCTGCAACCATTTTAACTGTGGGCAGCTGAAGCTGCTGAATGTTCACTTCCTGGATTTACACAGACACACAGAGGCACACCTCCAGCTCTGCAGCTCTCATTGGTCCTCTTATGTATCACCCCCCTCCCTTCCTGGCAAACTCTCGGGAGAGTGAGAGAGAGCTGTGCATGATGTCATAAGCCTAGGTTAATGACTAAACAAGAAAGAGGAAGTGGGCTGTATAAGGTATTTACTGGCAGAAAAAAAAATGTTTTACTATCCAGACTTAAAACAACAAGGGCAGAAGATTTAATAGATGGAAAGTTGAAAAAAAATGACCGAATGTCTGCTTTAGATGTGGTGTCTGCAATATATAACATTTTTGTTTTTGAGTTCAATACTGCTTTAAAGAGGGATATGTGAAGCACCTGGAAGTTTAACGCTTGCCTTTGTAGGAGACTAGGGTAAAAATAAAAGTTGCCACATACTATTGGGGTGTGAAGCATCTCCGGCTATAAAGCTATACACAATAAATAAGTCACAAGCCTTAAAAAAAAAAAAAATAATAATAATAAAATAGTCACTTAAATTGTTTGTTATCGAAGATCCATTCCTACACCTTTCATGCTTGACTTGAAGTTGCAAGGTTCATCACTATATGCATTTATTACACATTATTGCATAATACAGAAAAATACAAGAGGTTACATTTTTTTTATTAGTAAAATTAGAATTTATTTCACACCATACAGCCCAGGCATAAATAGTAAACTATAACCTACGTCTGCACAGCAAACAATGCTATTTTCAGAATCTCAATTAAAAAAAATTCTATACATCTATTTGCGTGATCAATATTCATTTAAAAGGAATACATTTGCAGATGAATACATATTTCTACACAGTTTATGTTACCGTTTCTTTATTGAAGCATATACTTCTTATTTAATATTTTGACGTGTTTTTACCCCTCTTCCTAACTACATATTAAAAAAAAAAACACCTAGCCATACCAAATAAATAAAAAAAAGATTGATCGTGTTTTTGAAATCACAAGAAAAATTCACTATTATTTAATTTAACATGGCGGATTAGTGCAGTGTAAAATTTAGAGTGGAGTATAAACTTTAACAATAGGTTGATGGCACAAGGGAACTTCTCAGCCTAGCACCTCTTATGGTTTGGAATCCTTTTTTTTTTCAAGCCTAAGCACCATGGATCAAGGGCAGCTCTTGCAGAGCTCGCAGCTTTTTAGGAGTGCTTTTCAGCACAGAATATGTTATAATCCGGTTGTGAGCCATTCTGATGTTGCAAATGCTTAAAATGCACTGTATAGCAGAATACGGGATGATACTTTGATTTACGATGAAAACTTGAATGCAATTTATATTTTTTCAAAATGTGGTAGAAAACATCTAAGAGTTTTAAGAGGTTGTGTGAATCGTATGTCATGCTGTCCAGAAAAGCAATTATTAATACTATAATTATTTTTTTGAACATTAAAATGATTCAGTTCTCTTAAAGTGGATGTAAACCCAATTCATGAAATTTGAGCTGGGCACATAGATCTGCATTGTTTTCTCTTCAAAGCACTAAGTCCTGTACATGGGCGTCCGCAGAACTTTTTTCAGGGGGGGCATCATTTTAAGGTCACGCATGCTCTGCCCCTTTTTGACAATGTCATTATCATGGTCAGACAAAGTACAGGAGATGGTCAGAGACTGCGGACATGGTACAGGAGATGGTCAGAGACTGCAGACATAGTACAGGAGATGGTCAGAGACTGCAGACATAGTACAGGAGATGGTCAGAGACTGCAGACATAGTACAGGAGGCTGTCAGAGACTGCGGACATCACACAGGAGATGGTCAGAGACTGCGGACATGGTACAGGAGACGGTCAGACTGCAGACATAGTACAGGAGATGGTCTGAGACTGCAGACATACTACAGGAGATGGTCAGAGACTGCAGACGTAGTACAGGAGATGGTCAGAGACTGCAGACGTAGTACGGGAGATGGTCAGAGACTGCGGACATCATACAGGAGATGGTCAGAGACTGCGGACATGGTACAGGAGACGGTCAGAGACTGCAGACCTGGTACAAGAGATGGTCAGAGACTGCAGACATAGTACAGGAGACGGTCAGAGACTGCAGACATAGTACAGGAATTGGTCAGAGACTGTGGACATAGTACAGGAGAGGATCAGAGACTGCAGACATAGTACAGGACAGGGTCAGAGACTGCAGACCTGGTACAGGAGATGGTCAGAGACTGCGGACATAGTACAGGAGACGGTCAGAGACTCCAAACATGGTACAGGAGATGGTCAGAGACTGCAGACATAGTACAGGAATTGGTCAGAGACTGTGGACATGGTACAGGAGAGGGTCAGAGACTGCGGACATGATACAAGAGACGGTCAGAGACTGTGGACCTAGCACAAGAGACTGTCAGAAACGGCATACATGGCTCAAGAGGATAAGGACATAGTGGGGAACCCCCCTTGCCCCTACCTGCGGACGCCCATGGTCCTGTAGCTGTCTCTTGTTCAGTTCTTCTGTTATCAGCCTGACAATTTCTCCGCCACATATGATAAAAGCAGCCGGAGTTTGGTGTTGGGGAGGAAGTTATAAATAGATTAGCAGAGTCTCTACCTATGAGGAGAGGGGGTGTGTGCCTTTCCTCCAATCAGCTGTCTTGGCTGTATGCTCAGGCTTCATGCAATGCTAATCGGGAAGAGAAAAAATCCTAACACAAAGAGCACTTTCTAAAGGATATATACAGATGAAGACAGCAGATATACATGTAAAACTTATGTAGGGAGATGTATTTAATCTCTGTGTATCATCTGAGGCATTTTACTTCACTGCGTATAGGAGAGGATTTATATCCACTTTAAAGGAAAACATGAAAGTGCTATTATTCTACTACACTTAAAGGAAACACGCATTGAGGTAAATCTACAGGCTGCCTCTGCTGACCTCCTTCTTAACCACTTCAATACCGGGCTCTTTCACTCCCTTCCTGCCCAAGCCAATTTTCAGCTTTCTGCGCTTTACATATTTCTACGTTTCCTTTAACCACTTCAGCCCCAGAAGGATTTACCCCCTTCCTGACCAGAGCACAATTGAGGCCTTTTTTTCCCACAAATAGAGCTTTCTTTTGGTGGTATTTGATCACCTCTGCAGTTTTTAATTTTTGAAATTTTGTGACAATTTTGAAAATAAAACATTTTTTTTTACTTTTTGCTATAATATATATCCAAAAAAAATCAAATATATAAAAAAAAATGTATTCATCAGTTTAGGCTGACATATATTTTTTTACTTATTTTTGGTATAAAAAATCACAATAGGAGTATATTGATTGGGTCGTGCAAAAGTTATTCCGTCTACAAACTATGGCAATAGATTTATGGCATTTTTATTTATTTTATTTGCACAATTTGGACAGTGATTGGATTTGGGGCTGAAAGGACAGGTCAGAGTTTTTTTACTAGGAATGGCAGCAATCTGCGATTTTTTTATCAGGACTGCAAAATTGCAGATCGGACACTTTTGACACTTCTTTGGGACCAATGACATTTATACAGAGATCAGAGTTTTAAATAGCCACAGATTGCTGTGTAAATGTCATTGACAGGGAAGGGGTTAAACTCTAGGAGGCGATCAAGGGGCTAACTGTGTTCCCTCACTGTGTTCTAACTGTGTGGGGGCTGGGCTGGCCGGGGCATGACAGATCTAACTGTTCCTGATCACTGGGAACAGTAGATCACAGTCATGTTCCCTGACAGAACGGGGGATCTGCCATGTTTTCATCAGGAGATCCCCGTTCTGCCTCTGTAGTTGGCGATCACGGGTCGCCGGCGGAAATCAAGTTGGAGTGCGCAGTGGGCGCGTGTGGCGCACACTCCCCTGCAAATTGCGCATGCGCGGCCAACGTACAATAACGGCGGTTTGCGCAACCAAGCCAACCTGCCGCAGTACAACCTGGAGGACAAGCTGTATCCGGGTCCAACACAGTTGATGCTGACCCAATTTGTAACACCAGAGAGAGGCTTGGAATGCATGCCGGCTCCATTGAAGCATTCAGTCGTGCTACAGAAACCTTTGTACCGGGACTGGCACAAAACAATGTGAGTGTCATTCTAAATAGCTACTCTCATAGCTCCAACTTACTACACTATATATTTTTTTCTTGTGTTTTTTGGTGGAGATGTACCCGCCTACCTCTAGCTAACCAGGAGAAAGGAATAAAGGAAATACCTGGTCCGGAAACCACCAAGCAATGCACCTAAGTCCGAGACAAAGTGCATGCTATGGGTCAGACCCTTTAGTGAATGATCACCCCCTATCCATTATATAGGATTATAGGATATGTGGAAGAACCCACACATCATGGACACTTGTTAGCAATCATATGTTTATAGTTCATTTTTTTTGTTGGGTATAATTTGGTGTTGTCAACACAAAGGATTGCTGTTCACATGAGCACAATGCACAGCAACTATTACCACTGCTATGTCTAAATGTTTTCATTTCAAGAGTATATAGCGCCATCGCCTTTACAAATTCAGTTTGTTTTTTTTCACTAACTATGCAATGTTAGTACAGCAGTCTCCGCTACTGAGCTATTGTGTTCTGCCCCCCCCCCCCCCCAACAAGAACACATCAGTCAGCGCTCTCAGCTATTGGCTAAGGATGCTGATTGGATGCCAATCGGCAAACCTTTTTTCGGTCATGCCCCTTCGACATAAGTCGGCGGAACAACTGGCTTCTTTTAGACCGACTGTACACATGAGCCGAATATTGTCCGATTTCTATTGAACTGGCTGATGCCGCCCGATATTCGGCCCATGTGTACAGCCCTTTAAAGCTTACTGTGTACTGAGTAGTATACTTTGGGCAAAAGGGGCCATAAACCACTTCTGATGCAGCTGGTGTATACCAGCGAAACCAATCAGGCTTCCTTTCTACACTGGATCATGCTGGTTAACTTTTGTATATTATCATGGACACCATGGACTTCTAAGTATATGTATACCTCTGCCTTATAATATCCTTTATGTTGTGGTTGGATGGCACTGTAGGAGCATCTATGGACTTGAGGCTATATACCATGTGCTATTTCTGTTAGTGGACCCTCATTGAGCATATGCACATGCTACACTAAACTGAGATCCATATGTACTGAGATCCATATGTACTGAGATCCATATGTACAAACTGGGATCCATATGTACTTTAGCCCTGAGGGACATTTACTCTCACTTATGAAATTTCAAATTCCTCACCCTGCGCATCCATGTTGCATTCATACAGTCATCGTTATATGAGACCTTTAGGCCCAGGTTTTTTGCCACATAACCTAGGCTTGGTGGGTGTTTACTATGATGGTGTGGGGGAGATGGGGTCCCTGTCCCCAGGTGAGAAGGGGTTCTTGTCTCCAGAGCAGAAGGGGTCCCTGTCCCCAGATGAGAAGGGGTCCCTGTCCCCAGCATTGATGGGATCCCTGTCCCTAGGCAAGAAGGGGTCCCTGTCCCCAGGGGTGACGGGGCCCCTAATAGCGGTCCCCCCATTGCAGTGTCCTCTGTACCCCCATAGTAGTGATCTCTGTTCCCCTTCACATCCCTCCCATCGTTTCCTCTGCCCCCTTCCCCCATAGCAGTTTCCTGTGCCCCCAAAGCAGTGTCCTCTTTCTCCTGCACCCCTCTCCCCCACTGTAGTGTCATCTGCCCCCCTGCACCCCACACACACTGTGAAGGTAGAACTCTCCTACCTTACACAGGTGTAAAACAGAGAAGAGATTGGTCGGTATCAGAGGGCTGGATGGGAGCTGGAACTGCTGAAGTTAACTTTTCACATTAACAGGCTGGTGATTGGTTGCTAGGATCTCCTGGCAACCAATCACCTGCTGTGTAATATGAAAAGTTAACTCTGGCAGTCCCCGCCACCATCCAACCCTGTGATACCGACCGCTGTCCAAAGAAGAGGAGAGCGGCAAAAATCTTTGTGGGCCGGGTGCCCATGAATCCATCACGGGCACTGATGGGCCAGACATTTAGTGGTGGCGGGTCGGGTGCAAACCCCTGCTTTATATATTTCACCCTGCATACCTACATATATTATGCTTATTATATCATCCCTGCATCTGCAATGGAGGGCTTTTACTGCTGCCTACTTATTGCTAATGTGCAATATTGACTCTATCTGGCACACTAACACTGGGCTCATAATTTATTCATTGATTTATGTCTCAAGATGAGTTGGTCTCTTATCATGAGGGACCATTGGGAAGACATCTCTAAGGAACATTCTGGTACTGTATATCCAGATGGCCCTGCCACCACATTGTGGATGATTTCTCTTTGAAAGAGATAGCCATTAACTTCTTTAGAATGGAATTGTATAATATTGACAGACGGTTTTATGACACTGTGTATGGTAGAACTAATTTCATAGAAGAGGTAATCTATTGGAGTTTATTCCTTTTGTCCATTATGAGATTCATTGATATTTGTTCCCTGCTTTGAAACTTATTTATGTATTACATTACCTATATGAGAATTTATGATACCAGCAGTGGTGTCAGTGCATGTGTATCTTGGCCAGTTTTTTTTTTTTTTTATTTGCTTATGTTTTTAGTAGAATATTGAATACAGTTTGATGTATTTTATTGATATCTAGTTTGATTTGTCACAATGAGGTGTATATTATTTTGAATATAGTCAAGGGTTTGACAGCCAAAGCCAAGTTTTCATTTATTGAGATACATAATATGATTCTCTTTCCCAGTCGGCTCCCCCTTATTCCTTATTAATATTCATTGATAATTTGGCGGTTTTTGTTTTAAGAATGGGGACCATAAACCCAATTTAGTAAAAACTGAAAAGTGTCATGTTGTAAAAATGCAGAAAACAATATATAAATCTAATTGATTATCATGCCCTACTCCACATTGTACAGCTTTATTCAAAAGTTCATAAGTATTTTTGGCAACTAGTAGGCTGAATGATCAATACATTTCCCCCAAAAAAAGCAAGCAGCAACGTGTGGATGCTCTCAGCAACAATGTAAATCTAAATGCATCACATCCCAGAATTTATGACATTTTTTTTGGAAAGGTACAAGATGGGATTATTTTTGTGTGTATAGATCAAATGGAACAGATTCTAAAAATTATTTTTATTTTATATAAACAAAGTTAAAATCACATATTGTTAAAACCAACATGACAAATTCATACGGTTATTGTACAAAGGTTTACGCTCAACAAGTTTCGCCAGAACGGTGGCTTCCTCAGGATACTTTTACAGTTTTGTACATAATATCACTGTAAGTGAATAAGAAAAAACATTATAAGTTTTCATAAATGTTTTTGTAATGATTTACATAAAATAAAAATTATTTTTAGAATCGGTTGATCCATTTGATTTATATGCACCCCATGTACCTTTTCAAATAAGCACTCAGCAATAAGTTAATATTCATCTTGCACTAATGGGACATCTGCTTATTTGCTATAGGTTTCTACACTTTAGCTTTGCTCTTTCCAGTAGCTTGATGAATCAGTCGGTCGTATTTATAGAGAATAGGATGGAGAAATATAAAGTATCTACTATATAGCCAATTATATTTCTAATATCAGCTACTTCATCAAAGTACATAGTACCTACAGGGACACTTTAGGATGAACCTTTGCTTTGCCCACATACATAACAGGTTTACTTAAACTTGCCCTTCAGCAGTATATACTATACAGTATAACCACCCCCGCTGCACTTTACAGCTGGCACAGGCAAATTATAAGTAATGAGTAGCTGGAGTCATAGCTTACACAGGTCTATAGACTTCACATGTGACAGTGTTGATTGGCCCAGTGCTATCATATGGAGTGAGCCGCATGTCCCTCTATACCCAGGGGTACAGTGTATTTCCTTTGGCTCTTAGTGCTTATCAGATTGGCAGGGGAGTGAAAATTATTTGCTGGGGAGTTATGTAGTATAAATCAAGCCTGTTGCTTTGCACTAAGGCCTGTTTCACATGGGCTTCAACTTGTATAAGAGCAATATGAACAGCAAGCTTTGACAAAGCATTTGCAGAGCTTTCAGCAAGCTTTGTAAAGTACCATTTAGCTCCAGTTGGTAAATGTTAAACACAGATCCTAATCGGAATACTGATTGCCATTTTAAGCAGGCTGCTAGCAGGCGTCAGCACTTCTTGAAGCTTGTTGAAAGCCTGTTGAAGCCTGCTAGCAGCTTGCTTAAAGTGGCAATCAGCACTCCCGTTAGGATCTGTGTTCAGCATTTACAAACTGGTGATAATGGTACTTTAAAAGCTTCAACAAAGCTTTATGAAAGCTCTGCAAATGCTTTGTCAAAGCTTGCTGTTCACACTGCTCTTAAGCTGGGTTCACACTTATGCAAATTGGAGGCAGATTTCCCGGCATTAAATTTGCATGGCAGGAGAGTGTGCCCGGCTCGCAATGGAGCTGGCTCACACACCTCCAGGGTGGCCATGATCCACATTTGGAAAAGGTCCTGTATGTCTTTGGTTCTGTTTCAGGTGCGAATTCAGTTAAAAATACAGACCTAATTTGCAACTGAATCGGTGACCAGGGACGCACCGGGCCCCTGCTGTGAGCTGCGGCCTCAGCATGTGTGAACCAGACCTATAGGAAGCCTGTACTGAGTGACAAAGGGAGGCTGTCATTATGAAAAAATAAATGTTACTTCCTTATCTGTTTCTGGCTTCAGTACATTCCAAATCTTTGACCTGATGATTATGAATTCAGAGCAAAGTATCTAAAAAAAAAAAAAATAGCAGGACAAATGTCACAAGCATTCATCCACCTGTCACATTCTGATCTTATTTTGTTTGATATGTTGATTTCCTATGGTTGACAAATCTAGTGGCCATAATGGATTATTTTACTAATTGAGGTATGGTCACTAGATAGAGCTGATGATCAAAGGAAATTAACCTATTAAAGCAGAACTTAAAGTGGTAGTAAACCCTCCTATCATTTTCAGCCAATGAAGCTGCCATCTTGGCCTCTGTTTAATCTACAACTGCCATGATGCTGCACATGTGATCAGCTATGACACCAACCATTGGATGGTTTGACAGTTTGGTTTAGAGCACAACCAATGGGAGTGTTACATTTCCGGCACATGCCGGAAATGTGACTGTTTTTTAACCTGTTAAATGCATGGGTTTACTACCGCTTTAACTCGCAAAAAGGAGTTATTTTTTTTAAACCACCTTTTTCATTATTATTTATTATTTTTCTCCCAGTTCCACCCCCACCAATATCCTGGCCAAGTCCAGAATGGCATGGCCCTGGTCTTGCACTTTCCTGAGATACACATCGCATCACAACTCCTAGGAGGCTGCGTGATCAGGCACACAGGATGGTCAGAGGGCTCGCCCAGCTTGTCATCAGTAGTTAGCTGCCTAAATTCGGAAGAGGCAGTCGGCTCAAGAGGACCAAAGATGGTTTATTCCAGGGATAAGCAATTAGCGGACCTCCAGATGTTGCAAAACTACAAGTCCCATCATGCCTTTGCCTTTGGGTGTCATGCTTTTGGCTGTCAGAGTCTTGCAATGCCTCATGAGATTCGTAGTTCTGAAACAGCTGGAGGTCCGCTAATTGCATATCCCTGGTTTATTCTATGTAACAGTGGAATGCTGTGGGATAACTCTGGATTCACTATGTGAGTGAATGTGTATTTTGAAGAGTACCCAGCAATTCAGGTAAGAGGGGAACCAAAAAAAAAAACGGGTTGTGGGGTTTAAGTACCACTTAAAGCAAAATATAGTCATAATTGGTGATGGGTGGGCGAATGTTGACATTTACCCAACAATAATTTTATAAATAGATCCCCCAATATGCATATTTATCTAAGACTAGTAAAAATGTTGTCATAATAGTTTAATCATTTCAGTATTTAAAGAGAAGTTCCACCCAGGTAAAAGTCAGCAGCTACAAAAAGTGTAGCTGCTGACTTTTAACAATCAGACACTCACCTTTCCCTCACTCCAGCGATGCAGTCGCCCAAGGGCTCGCTCTTCTCCCCCGTTCATCGGCGGCGCCGGCATCACAAGTGTGGGCACCCGGCTTTGGTTACAAAGCCGGGTGAGCACTGAGCATGTGCGAGTTGCGCTGCGACTTGTGAATGGCCAGCGTATCTTCTAGGACCTGTGACGTGTCCCAGAAGATCGCCGAGAGGGGGGGGTAAACTTCCTTCCGGAGCCGTGGCTCTAGGAGAGGAGGTGGACCTGGGACCCTGTGAAAACAGAGTCCCTGGTCCCCCTCCAAAAAAAATTACATGCCAATTGTGGCATGTCAGGCGGTCACCTTCCTTTAAAGTGGAAGGTCCACTTTTGGGTGGAACTCCGCTTTAACTGATATCTGACCAGGAAAATATATGCAGCCTTGGTGTTTTGACTTCACTATGACTTCCTTATGTGCATGAGTGTTCCAGGTCAGTGATTTAGAAAATCTTAAAGCCAGAGAGAGTCGGACAATTAGTATTTTTCAAAGTTGGTCAGCATTTACAATGAAGTCTCCCTTTTGGCACTATAGAGATGTTCCCAATTTCTGTATCTCTCTAGTGCTAAAGTTAAGTTTGACATCAAAGGGTGAGTTGACTTTGTACATAAGCCCTATATTAAGTAGCATCAGGACACTTATTTACAGCTACGTCTATGTTAATAAAGATACTGATGTGCCATTTGTGTTTTGCCGGAGTGCTCACAGTTCTGCTCACCGAGAGGGCAGGCAACCTCCGGTGAGCAGCTATATTGTTGGGATGCAATTGGGAGAGATTTCCTGGTGGAACAATTGAACTTTGTGGGGAAGCCATCTTCTTTGCTCTGCAATCTCAGCTCTTTTCCTGCACCATTCTTTTCTTCGTTCAGACTGCCTTCAGCATTGGTGTCCAACTCTGAGATTTCCTCCTCTGAACAGCTATCCGTATTGTAATCAATCTCTTCTTCACATGGCGGTTCATCGTCGGTTTCAGCGCTGCTGCAAATGACAACAGAACAAGAATAAGTGCCGTGCACATGATTAAACACTTCAGATATCAATCCATTTCCAGCACAGGAAAAGGATTAAGCAATTATACTCTGTAATTACTTAACCGCATAACAAAATTTATATTCTGCGTGTCTGCAAAACTAGAAACTTGTTATTGTCTTCCATTTGTGATAGTGTTTTATCCATTTTTTAGCAATCTATTTAAAAACAAGACAAGATATTTGTCTCATATGCAATATGTGATTCCATTGTCATGCTGCTGAAATCAATAATAAGAAACTTTATAGCTGGGGTGTTGATATATAAATCTCACCAATCACCATTTATAGTTATGACAAAGCTGAACCTATGACTATCATATAGATATGATTATACCTATCATATCTAACGCCATAGACTCACTCTACAGTCCAATGACGTGGACCTTCAAGTTTATTGCAGGTCTGTTTCTAACCATAGACACAAGAGGGCCTTAAACTATGAACACAACATTAGTTAACCACCTACCCACCGGAGCCCTTTTTTACATTTGTTGGTTACAAGTAGAGTTGAGCGAACACCTGGAAGTTCGGGTTCTGCTGGTCCGTCCGAACTTCGGGACAAAGTCCGGGTCCGGGTCCGGACGGGTCGGTAAAAACACGGATTTTCAAGCCCAGGGGTAACTAAAGTTACCCCAAGCAACAGGCACGCTAGCAAGCCCAAGGCAGGCCTGGGCCTGGGCCTGAAACAGGGCTTCAAGCCTGCCTGGTCGTCTTGGGCTTGAAGGTCCACAAGCGAGTTGAGATGAACATTGGTTGTTTACATTTTTTCCCGAGGCCACCCATCCACCAATTGATTACAACACAAGTATCAAATTCCGGGAGAACACAGATACCAATCTTTGTCTGGACGTTATTTGAACTTCCAGGTGCAGTAACCTGACATCTCACTCAGATACCGCAATCTATACTATCCATATTAGTATAGATATACTATCAGTATCCAAGTCGAAACAGTATTGATATTTACCACTAACCACTCTAAATATATAGTTGTGGGGTCGATATTTCAAAGAATAATAACTAAAGTC
>BLSH010424466.1:648978-664228 GCA_018402905.1 Glandirana rugosa | reverse complement strand
TAACGTAGATTTTTTTTAACAAATCAGGAGTGCTTTATTGAAAAATAAAACATCACAGGAGATATAGGGGTCTATTTACTAAAGCTGGAGAGTGCAAAATCAGGTGCCTTTCTGCACAGAAACCAGCTTCTAGGTTTTATTGCCAAAGTCTAATTGAACATTCTGAGCATAGAAGCTGATTGGCTACTATGCACAGCTGCACCAGATTCTGAGTGCACCAGTTTTAGTAAATCTCCCCCATAGTCTCATAAATAAGTAAGCACTAGTGTTTGAATACCTGTTGCCAAATGTTGACCATGGAAGCAGGCAAGCAGAGAGCAACAAAAGAAAGGGGGGGGGGGGGGGAGGGAATCAGGATAATAGGGAGAGGAGGGAAAAAAGGGCTAGGATTAGAAATGGGAATAACGGAAAATTGTTATCAAATACTTACCGTAATTTTCCTTTCCTGGCTCTGGTCAACCCCGCCCCCTTGACCCCGTATAGGACATCCCTTAACAGAGCATAAAAGGACAGCAGTACCTGGAGACGGTGTTCTGTAACTAGCTTGCGACGGACCCGGGTGGGAATGTGCTGCCATGGGGCAGAGCCAGGAAAGGAAAATTATGGTAAGTATTTGATAACAATTTTCCGTTTTCCTGGCTCAGCCCCATGTCAGCACACCTCGGGATTTAACTAGCATACAATCATGGGAGGGCAAGATAAATCTCAAACAAAGACACCAGGTGCTGCTCAGAAAAAAATTTATTGACGCTCAGAAAGAACCGAGGACAATACTGAAGTCCCCAAAGCATTGGCCTGAGAGGCAACATCCAGCTTGTAATGCTTGATGAATGTATTCGGAGAACTCCAACTTGCCGCCTTGCAGATCTCGTCTGCCGGCACTTTACACCAGGCTGCCCAGGAGGATGAGACCGCCCTGGTTGAATGCGCACTGATCTCCTGTGGAGGGGAGAGGCCTTCGAGGGAGTATGTTGCTTGGATCGCTTTTACCACCCATGAAGAAATCACTCTGGAAGATGCTGGCATGCCCTTCCTGGAGCCCGATGGGTATATAAAGAGAGCCTCCGACTTCCTGAATGGACCTGTTCTTAGCAAATATGTCTGCAGAATGGTTTTGAGATCCAAGTCCCGCAGAGTCGAGTCCTCCAAATCGCCTGCTGCCTGAGGAAGAACCGGAAGTACTGACTGCCAGTTAAAATGAAATTGCGTAGATACTTTCGGCAAGAACTTTGGAGAGGGCCTTAAAACTACCCTATCTGGCAAGAATGTACAGTATGGTTCCTTGCAGGAAAAAGCCGCCACCTCCGACACCCGTCTCACTGAAACTATGGCAGTGAGGAACACAACCTTCAGGGTGAGGTGAAAAAGTGAACTATCACTATCTGGAAAGAAAGGGAATTTTAATAACCCTTTCAGTACCAACGGCAAATCCCATCTAGGAAACAATGGGCGAATCGGAGGCCGGATCTTGTTTCTGCCTTTAAAAATCTCACTATAAGCGGATCCCTCGCCCAAGGAACGTCAGTCAGGGCAGTAAGTGCGGAAACTTGGACCTTCAGGGTATTATAGCTCAAACCCGTATCTAGACCAGACTGAAGGAATTTTAGAACGTCCGTCACTGACGGCACCTGAAACAAGAATCCTTGTTGGGCAGCAAATCCTTCAAACTTCCTCCAAACTCTGTGATACGTTCTGTTCGTAGAAGGCTTTCGTGCTGTAAGCAAGGTGGCCACTACCGATTCGGGGAGGTTCAAGCCATCTAGCTTGCCCCGCTCAACAGCCAGGCAGTCAAGGCCAGGTGGGCCGGATCGGGATGAAGCTGGCCATTCTGCTGAAGCAGGTCCCAGGCTTGTGGCAACCTGACCGGAGGAAATTTCGCCAGGTGACGGAGGAGCGGAAACCACGGCCTCCTTGGCCAAAACGGAGCGACCACTATCGCCGTGACTTCGTCCTCCATTATCTTCAGCAGGCATCTGAGAATCAGTGCTGTGGGAGGGAACACGTAGACCAAGTTGAAGTTCCATCTCTGAGATAGTGCACCTTGCGCCTGAGGACAATAATACCGGGAAAAAAATCTTGGCACCTGACGATTGGTTGGAGTTGCCATCAGATCCACCTCGGGCACCCCCCATTGGCTGAAGATTTGCTCCAGGTATTTCGGGTTCAGCATCCACTCCAAGTTGTGGGAGAACCTGCGACTCAGGAAATCGGCCATGGAATTCTGGACTCCGGGAAGATAGACTGCTATCAGATCCGCCAGGTGGACTTCGGCAAAACTGAATATCTCCGCCGTCACTTGAAGGAGGGACAGGCTCCTCATCCCACCTTGCTTCATTACATAAGACACTCCTGTCTTGTTGTCCATTAGAAGGCGAACCCTTTTGTCCCGAACTACGGGAAGGAAGACGAAAAGGGCCTCCCTGGCCGCTCCGAGCTCCAACAGATTGGAAGAACAGGAAGTTTGAGGGTCCCACCTCCCTTGGGCCCTCAACTCTCCGCAATGAGCACCCCAACCCTGCCGACTGGCATCCGAAGTGATCGTAATCCAGCCTCCAGGGTTGATGGCCCTGCCTCGAGTCAAGTTTTCTCTTTTTGTCCACCAGACAAGATCGTTTCGGATAGAGCGAGGAATCAGAATCCTCTGATGCAACGAACCACGGCGCCACTGGCTGAGGAGAGCAAACTGATACCTTCTTGTATGCCACTGTCCCCACTGGACTGCTGGAATACACGCTGTAAGATTCCCCAGGAAGCTCATCCCTTCGCGAACCGTGATGACCGCTGCACTTCCCATTTTCCTTGCGTCTCTCATGACGCGAATGACTTTGTCCTCTGGAAGGAATATTCTATATTGCCTCGTGTCGAAAGACATTCCCAGGTAAACCAACGTCTGAGATGGAACAAGATGGCTCTTCCCCGTGTTCACCCTCTTATTCCCTGCTGCCGGAGGAACGCGATCACCGTCACTAGAACCTTTGTAAACGACCTTGGGGCGGAACTGAGGCCGAATGGGAGGCATCTGAACTGGAAATGGTCTCCCCTCATACTATCCATTCCCCTCCCCCTGAGCCTCCCTCACTCACCAGCAGCAGTAGCCACAAATATGGGGAGACTGCCAGAGGAAGCTGTAGAAAAAGAAGTCACATCAGCATAACCAATATACCATCAGCAGGATCCAGCCCCCCTACCTCTCCCCCACTTACCAGGAAAGCGCCTTTGATATCAGCTGGCAGCCCCAGGGAAGAAGCACTTTCCCCTGGATTTAAAAACGCCGCCTCCGCCGCCGGCCAATCAGGCGCCGCCAGACGGTGCACCAATCACAGCCACGCCCGCTCCGCCAATCAGGAGAGGCGCCGTGACGTCATACAGGCGCGCCAGCCGGCGCAGAACCCGGAAGTGGAGGAGAAGCAGCGGCGCCCGGCTCTCCATGCAGGGACCCCGAAGACAGGACAGACTGACAGGGAAAGGAACCCAGGATGGCTGCCCCCGCGGGACTTATGGCAGTTTATGCCAGTGCTACCTCCGGCACCAAGAGCGTCACCATCCGAGGGCTTTACCCCCTTACCGGGACCTTCCACCGCAGGGACAGACGGCAGGAATCGGGACGTCCGGAGCAAGGACAAGATAAGAACACCGTCTCCAGGTACTGCTGTCCTTTTATGTTAAGGGATGTCCTATACGGGGTCAAGGGGGCGGGGTTGACCCGAGGTGTGCTGCCATGGGGCTGAGCCAGGAAAGTTAAATGCATCTTAGCCCAAGGTCCAAGGAAACCAAACTTTATCAAATTTCCAAGGCCAGCCTCGATTGATATAAGTGTATACACAAGCAAGGCAGCATCCACCATTCCTTTCCAGGAGAACACCACAGGGGAGGTTGAAGAGGTCCACGTAAGGAGGATTTCTTTTTTTGCGTAATATAGTAGATAGGAAATAGTAGATAGGAATGCTGCTCATCCTCATGAATCCCCAGAAGGGTCAACTCTGGGAAAGCTGGAAGTGACATCTGCAATCTAAGATTAATTAGTTCAAAAGCACCCGACCAGAATTTTGCAACACTTGGACAGTCCTAAAACATGTGCAGGTAGGATCCTAGGTGAGCACGACACAGAGGACACTTTGGGGTGGATTTACTAGAGCTGGAGAGTGCAACATCTGGTGCAGCTCTGCATAAAAGCCAACCAGCTTCCAGGTTTTATTGTCAAAGCTTAATTGAACAAGCTGAGTTTAGAAGCTGATTGGCTACCATGCACAGCTGCACCAGATTTTGCACTCTCCAGATTTACTAAATCAACCCCTTTGGATCATGTTTCGGGGACATCTTATGGAGCCTTACAGAGGTGTAGTATACCCTATGCAAAAACTTGACTTGGATCGGTCCATGGATAAAATCACCAGTTTAGGGCTACCCTACAAACAATCGTTCCAGCTCTCTCTATCCATAAAGTAGATTTAATTACTCGATCCTCCACCCTTTTGCACTGCTAGACCAGTCCTCTCAGTGTGTTCTCTCCCACACTTCAGCGCTCTAAGGTTCTGACATAGTCAGAACTAATGTAGAGTTCACAGGCCTGCCTTGACCGCAATGATGCAGTGCAACAATTCACCGCTAGAGCGTGGTGTGTGTGGGGGGAAACAAATCATCAGGTAAGTAAAAGTGCTTGCACTCTCCCCTTGACTAACTGAGCAATTAAACAATGCAGGCTGAGTGCAGCCCCATTGCAAAGGATAATTTTCAGGTTTCCCAGAGTTGGGCTTTAAAACATTCCACAACTTAGTTTAACCGCTTAAGGACTGCCCCACGTACGGTACATATACTGCGACAGAGCAGCCCTTAAGCACGAAATAACATACCTGTACATGATTCCTTTCTTCGGCTCTGGGGCCCCAGACCACCGCTCCAACTGGACCCAGTGGCAACTAATCAGAGGGTCAGCGCTATATCTGCCAGTAACCCGGCGATCATTCGGAGAGAAGCAGAACGGTGGTCTGCCAATGTACACAAGGCAGATCACCGTTCTGCTAGAAAGAAAGACAGAGATCTTATGTTTCTGCTAAGCAGGAACACATATCTCTGTATTTCTTCAGTTAAGCCATCCCCCACACAATTAGAAAACATTCCCAGTGAATACATATTGGCCTAAAATAATGAAGTTGATTTATTACATTTTTTTATTGGATGGGTTTTATAGCAGAATGTAAAAAATATTGTTATTTTTTTCAAAATTGTCCGTCTTTTTTGTTTAAAGCTCAAAAAATGAAAACTGCAGAGGTGACCAATAGGGGTGGGCCGAAGGCCCCCCACCCCACCCGGTTCGGTTCGCACCAGAACATACGAACAGACAAAAAATTTGTGCAAACATTCAAGCATTGTTAAAGTCTATGGGATCCAAACACGAAAAATCAAAAGTGCTAATTTTACAGGCTTATATGCAAGTTATTGTCATAAAAAGTGTATGGGGACACAGGTCCTGCTCTAGGGGACATGTATCAATGGAAAAAAAAGTATTTACATTGATTGTCTTTACAGGAACAGTGATTTTAATAATGCTTAAAGTGAAAAAAAATAAATAAATAAAAATGAAATATTCCTTTAAATAATGTGCCTGGGGGGTCCCCTTAGTCTGCCTGTAAAAGGGCGCATCTCTGTGATGTTTAGAACAGTGCCAGAGAAAAATGACATTTGTAAAGGAAAAATTGTCATTTATTATCACGGCTGTAATGTATTGCCGGTTGCCGGTAATATACAAAAAAAGGCCCTTCAGGTCTGGTCTGGTAAGGGGAACTCCACGGCAAAATTAAAATAAAATTTGACGTGGGGCCCCCCCTAGAATACGAAAAAGACCCTTATCCAAGCATGCAGCCTGGCCAGCCAGGATGGGGGGGGATGAACGAGCGCCCCCCCTCCTGAACCGTACCAGGCTACATGCCCCCAACATGGGGAGTATAGGTGCTTTGGGGCGGGGGGGCTCTGCTCATGTTGATGGGGACAAGAGCCTCTTCCCCACAACCCTGGGCTGTAATTGTGGAGGTCTGCGGGTGGGGGGCTTATCTGAATCTGGAAGCCCCCATGACGTCAGAAGGGGCGGGGTCGCCCGTACGTCACCGCATGGCCCCGTCCTTCGCTATAAACAAACTGTCAAAACAAAGTGAGCTCAGACAGAGGCAGCCCTACCATGGAGGAGGAGCTTTGCGAGCCGTCTGCGGACTATGCATTATGGGGCATTTGGCGGTGCCGAAGTCACACCAAACACCCCATAATGTTCTAAATTCGGGGATCGGGTGAACAACGGAAGTTCAGCCCGAACATATGCTTGGGCCAAACCGTTCGCCCATCCCTGGTGAGCAAATACCGCCAAAAGAAAGCTCTATTTCTGGGGAAAAAAGGACATCGATTTTATTTGGTTACAGCATTGCATGACCGCGCAATTGTCAATTAAAGCAACGCAGTCCTGTATCCAAAAGAATGGCCTGCTCAGGAAGGAAGTAAAACCTTCCGGGGCTAAAATGTTTAAATGGTATGTATACATTAAGAAAGGGACCCAAGTCACAGATGTTATTAGCCGATTGTCTAACAAGTTGTGGTATACAGTTTCCTAGTCCTTTTTCTTTGATACTGAAGGTGATACTTTTTCATTTGCGCAAACAATTCATTTTTAGGACAAGACTTTTGGGAGAGTCATTCCCTTCCTTCAGTCCAACCATCCTCCTTGTGAACTTGGTTGATCCTCCATCCAAGGCCTAGGCCATTATTACACCCTAATTACAATGGAGAATTCAAGGGCCAGTTATAGTGATTCAGATGTCTCTCACAGCAAATAGACAATACCCAATGGACAAGCGTTTATCAGACATTGCCTGTCTTTTCATTTCTGTGGCAAAGTGGGCATGTTATTTATTTTAGGGTGACTTCTAGCATTTCTAATGAATTCATCACATTGCACTTACCTTACACTACATTTTAGCAGCATTAGAAATAATATGGAGTACATCTACAGTATTTTGCAATATAGATTTCAGTCAACTGGGAGAACGTTTTGCAAACCATTGCCTGACATCATGTAGGCTATTCTCCTCATTAATTTCATGCTAAATATTCAAAGAGACATGAAAGTATAAATAAACTAGAACAATTTGCTATTCCTTCCAAATGACTCATAGAATTGAAGAGCTTTCTTTTCAAATCTTTAAAAGATGATTTGTGCTGTATTCATAATGTGCATTTAACATTTTATAGGAAACAGCAGTAGGTCTGCACATTGCAGTAAAAAATGGAATATTGAAAGCGAACACAGCCTCTTTAGAAAGGTTTATTTCCGCAATATAGCAGTCAAATGTGATGAAAATTGGCCATGCCATTAAAATGATAAGAATGGCAAAATACTACAAGTGCATGTTCTTAAAGTGAGGAAGAGAGCTCCATGAAGGGTTCTCTAACAGAAAGTTGAAACCTACACAAGAATACTGGAGGACTTTGGCTGTGGATCAGAGCACAAGGGGCATGTAGAGAAGTCCAAACACTTTATGGTGCAAGCTTGTAAGGGACCTGGATTGGACAGCAATTGGCGCTATACTGTCAAGGTCCTGCCCCACCTCTTCTTGGGAATGAGCCCTCACATGCCTGTCTTGGGTCCGCCACCTTTCACACATTTCTCTCAACTATAGGCCTGCTCATTACATCCCTGGGTACAGGCCTGACAGTTGCAATAAAGGAATATCCACTCTTAGATGTATTTAATTCCTTAAATGCAACGTTCTCACATATATTTCCAACACAGCATCACATCTCCACAGGAGAAAGTCATTAATACAGAACACCAGCAATATTAACCACTTGCCGACCACCCTATAGCATAAGCGGGAGTGACATCATCGTGGCTCTGGACAGTCACAGAGCAGGAGCCCACCAACTAGGGAGCAAGACGGGAGAAGACGGGAGCCCCCTGCAGCTCTGAGATCTTGGTGCGGGAGGGCTTTGCTTTAACCACTTACCAACCGGGCCACTTTCTTACATTTGGTGGTCACAAGCTAAAAACATTTTTTTTTTGCTAGAGAATTACTTAGAACCCCCAAACATTATATATATATATATATATATTTTTTTTTTAAATACCCTAGAGAATAAAGTGGCGATTGTTTCAATACTTTTTGTCACACGGTATTTGCGCAGCGGTCTTTCAATTTTACTTTTTTGAGTTAAAAAATAAGACAACAGTAAAGTTAGCCCAATTTTTTTCCATATTGTGAAAGAGGATGTTATGCCGAGTAAATAGATACCATACATGACACGGTTGAAAATTGTGCGCACTCGCGGAATGGTGACAAAGTCCGGTATTTAAAAAGTTCCATAGGCGACGCTTTAAAAAATTTTAACGGTTACCAGGTTAGAGTTACAGAGGAGGTCTTTTGCTAGAATTATTGCTCACACTCTGGCGATCGCGGCGATACCTCACATGTGTGGTTTGAACACCGTTTTCATTTGTGGGCGCGACTTACGTGTGCGTTTTCTTTGCTGCGCGAGCTCGCGGGGACGGTGGCGATTTAAATCTTTTTTTTTTTTTATTTCATTTATTTATTTATTTTTAGCACTGTTCCTTTAAAAAAAATAAAATCTGATCACTTTTATTGCTATCACAAGGAATGTAAACATCCCTTGTGATAGTAATATATGGTGACAGGTACTCTTTTTGGAGGGCCGGGGGGTCTAAAAGACCTCCTTTCCACTTCACAGTATTCAGATCGCCAAAAACGGCGATTCTGAATACTGTCAGTTTTTTAAATTTGGCGCCGTTAGCCGCCGTGTAAACCGGAAGCTTCCGGAATTTGCTGAAGGAGACCCGATCGGAGCCGATTACGGCTTTTGTCAGGTCTCCTTCCAGCCGGCGGACGCGCCGGATCTTCGCTGCGGTCTCCCAGTGGGACGGGAGGCCGGAGAAGAGCGGCAGAAGGCGGCGGAAGGCGGCGGAAGGGGGGGGCGCCCCCTCCCGCCCCCTGGGGTAACGACCGAGCGGCTCCCAAGCCGGATCGGTCGTTACCCCTGGATAGCCGACCGCCAGCTCTAAAAAATGATACCGGGATATAGCCTGCAGGTGCAGGCTATGTCCCGGGAGAGCCACTAAAACCCGACCACCGCCTATTTACGGCGCTGGTCGGGAAGTGGTTAAGGGAAGTTTAACATAATGTGCTAGTATGGGATGCATACTAGCACATTATGCCTTTTCCTTGCAGGGTATAAAAAAATTGCAGTGGTTTACAACCACTTAAAGGGAGGAGGAGGTGGTACAAAAGGTAATAGCTGCGTGGGATGATCTGATGGAGGTGGCTACAGTTCTTAGGTGGAGGTGGGGTAGGCTTCCCTGGATAAGTAAGCTTTCAGGTATCGCCTAAAGGCAGACAGGGTGGGGACTCCCCACCTCCCTCCACCCACCTTCCCCACCAAAGCATTTTATTCTTACAGCGGGAATCCCCACTATGAAAATACAATGGTCAAGCATCTGTAGCCACTGGTTGACAAGAGTGTCTCTTTGACAGAAGTCATTCGACTGATCAACTTCTGTCAAGAAAGAAAAGCCAAACATTGATCTGATCAAAATTCAACTGGTCCCTGTTGAACTGGCCGAATTTTGATCCATCTCTGGCCAGCAAATAGGTTGTTCACTTTGCAAGAGAAGTTGCAATTTGCAAGGGAATTTTCCTCAGAACTTCGTAAATGAGGTGAAGATCTGCTGTCTTCCATCATTCAATCATAAGCAAGCAAAAATGCTGTTTTTTTTTTTTTCTGGCATGTTATTTGGAATTTTTTGAAAATTTTGACCTTCAGTTTTTGGGGCAGATATGTGAAAGTAGCCCTATCGTTCCAATAAATTGAAACATTTTGGTACTAACCAATAATACTACATTTGAAGAAGAATACTTTTAACTATCAATCATTGCATTGCTTATACTGTACAGCAGTCTACTGTATATCATCTACTCTCACAATGGCAGTTGTCAGATATATTAAATTTGGAAGCAAAACGTATAGCCATCTGGCCTTAGCATTTAACATTTAACTCTCAGCCATAACCATGATAAGATGTCACTATGAACCTGTCTTCCCCCTGTATAATCGTGTGACCTCTGTCTTATTATGGGCACCCATTTGCTTTGTGATTGATATGTTTCATGCTATTTCTCTTCTCTTTCAAGCAGTTTTCAAGCCAAGAGCTATGCAGAGAATGGGTGGCCTATGTACAGGAATAAAGGCTTACAGTGGACCCATCATTAAAATTGAAAGTTCACATCTCTCAATAGGGCAACAGTCCGAGTTACCAAATTACATTAAAATATTGATAAATAAGTAGAATTTTCTTGCCATGGATTAGAAATGCAGCTCCCAAGCTTGCTCAAGTGATCTAAGGGTTAGCAATGATCACATGGTCTCTAGCTACCAGGAGTTATTAGTCATTAGAGGCTACAAAATGGAAATTGTATCAAATTCTTACCATAATTTTCCTTTCCTAGTACCAATCCATAGCAACATACTACTGCATGTATGCTGTCATGATGGTGCCAGAAAAGTGTAGTCACAACAGATTTTGTTAAAGTGGAACTTTAGTCAGAAGATTAAGTGCTGATAGATCACTTCAGACTGCCCCTTTTACCCGTAGTGCAATGTAAAACATTAAAAATAAGTACCTACATTGTTTAAAATCCAATAATGCACTGTCTCGGCTTACACTGCACATGCTCAGTTGCTCTCTATTTTTCAGCACTGTGCCTAAAATCAGACTCACTAGAATCCAATTTGCTGACAGCCTAAAGATTTACTGCTGCTCAGGGGCTCTAGGCTTCAGCAAAATGGCAGCCTTCAAAAATAAGAAACAGAAGCAATGCTGGAGGCTATTTACACCACACACTCATTTTGGTAGCATAATTATTAATGTGGAATGAATGCTCCTACAGAACAGTATTTGAGTAAAGTTCTGCTTTAAATCTCTCTCATTCATCCAGCTATGCCTGTCAATGCTCAAAAGGTTGAAGCATTAATGCAAATAATGTAGATGTAGCATATGGCCAGCCCGAGTCACAAATCACTCTATAAAACTCAGCAATCACACACAGATCTTCATAGTTTCTCCTTCATATGCCCTTGCTATGCAACAGCATCCACCCATCCTTCATCTGGGAGATTGCACACCACAAGGTTAGGCTGCCAGTCTTAAGGGTGCAGTTTGCAGACTTTCAGCTGTCTGGAAGATAGAGCAATCAATATGGACATAGCAGGCAGGAGGATCAAGAGGGAATGTGCTTTACTGAATATTTATCTTTAATTAAAATGTATTGAAATATTCTTCACTCACAGGAACATATCTGATGCCTTCTTTTTTTGTTTTATTGTATTCATCCGCTTTCTTGTGAGCTTCCGTGCATCCGTGAGACTTCAATGTCAGATTAATATTTAAAAATCTATTTCATTATGCTGGGCAGGCTCTCTTTTTAAAAAACATGAGGTGTACTCGTCAGAGAAACTGTTTCGCTTATGAAAGAAATTAGCCATTCTCTCCACGCACAAGTTTTTGACCTTCAAAAACATCTTAAGAGCTTCCTAAGGAGGAGACAGCCGCATAATCACAATACGACTGGGTCAGCTCAGTGCAAAAGGGAGCACAAGTGTTGTGGGTAGAAATATTATGGATTTCGCCTTCCTGTATTTCTCAACCCTTGACAGTTAGTGCGGACAACAGGAGGAAGCCGAGCAGCCAGTGTGTGTGCCTTGGATTGATCAAAGGACCAGCTATTAAAAGACCAAGATTATCCACAACAGAAAACATGCTTATTGTCATTTACTGTGCGACTCATGAACATATTCCCCAGCTAAAATTATAGATAACAAATTGACAGTCATATATTGCCAATTAGCACAGTTCACATAAATGTAGCTATAAAGCTATCTATAGTGTAAACAATAAAATCATCTAATAAACATGATGCCTGAAAGACAATGAATCCCAGTAGCTTACAATAACAAGGATAAAAGAAAAAGAAGACTTTACAGATCTGGGTATAAATTCTGCAGTACATATATTTACATAGACATTTGGAAGGGGAATTTAAGGAAATGAAATTTCAGGGACTATTTTGAAGAATTGAGTTAACTACACAAATTATATTTCTGCTTACACCCAAGTGTTAGTAAAATTCCCCGGTCATTCTTCTATTAACATCTGGATTGGGAAAAGTCTTAAACTGGCCCTACACATATTACAATGCCCGAAGAGTAGGGGGGCCTGGGGGTTCCTGTCATCTGCAAATATTACGAAGCAATAGCCCTACAAAGGATCTTGCATTGGTACTACAATGTGGCCAATAAAGTATGGATTTCGCTTGACAAATAATTAGCAAGTGACAAGCTATCTCACGCCCCCTGGCTTCCTCAGGAGGTGTGGGGGCTGTCTAAGTTTGCATCTCCTGCTGCTGTCCATGCCCTGAGGACTTGGTATACATTGAATAGGCAGGGACTGCTTGCCCCCCAAATTTCCCCCCTAGCTCCTCTGGAGGGCTTCCCATGGTTTGCTCCAGGGGAACATCTCTCCTTTTTTAGGGCTTGGATGGCGGACGGGGAGATGAGATGCGGTATATTTATACAGGATAAGGGCCAGCTGCCACTGGCCACACTCAGAACACAGCACGGATCCTTCCCAATGGACAACTGGCGATATCATCAGTACCATCACTTTGTCTGCAGCCAACCCCGGAGTCTTTGCTCCCCTACATTGGCCTCTCCATTTGAACAGCTATGTATGGCTGATTCTGTGGTACCTCATGTTGTCTCTGTGCTGTACGAGATGCTGGAGTCATTAGAGAGTGGGGATAAGCCTGCTTATATAAGGGAGTGGGAGAGGGACATTCAGCACGTCTTTACCGACACTCAGTTAGAGCATCTCTACCCCCTCACCCACACAAGCTCTGTAGACACCAAGATGCAAGAAAATGGTTTCAAAATACTCACCCAATGGTACAGGGTTCCTTCAAAACTTGCCAAGATTTACCCAACCACTTCTGATACTTCTTGGAGGGCATGTGGCCACTGGGGCTCCTTCCTTCATGTTTGGTGGGAGTGCCCCAAGATACGACCATATTGGCAAGATATACGATCTCAAATTTTGGACATGGAGATCCCCGACTACCCATTGGAGTTGCTGCTGCACATCCCCACCATCCTTCTCAGCCTTTACCGTAAGTCTGTGTTGCCTCACTTACTTAATGCAGCCTGACGGTTGATTCCCATATACTGGAAGAAAATGCAAATCCCCACTTGAGCCGATTGGATTCTCTTAGTGAACAATATAATGGCTGCTGAGGAATGGATGGCGATGTGCAAGGACCACTATGATATGTTTTATGGTATATGGGCTGCCTGGATACAATATTCTGGCAAGACCGTATCGGCCTGTCAGGTGACCTCGTCTACTGTTAGCCTTCACCCGGCCGGGCATGGGAGCTTGACCTCTAGATGAGAATGTTTGGCCAATGTTTTCACATACCTGCCTCTGAACCAGGAAACCATGGAGTAATATTTTGTTCTGTTCCTTTTCTATTTTGTTTTCTGTTGATCTGTTGTCCTTAGTCCTCTCGGTGTAGTCTTAAACCTCTTTTGGTTCCCACAAGTGAGGTGCTTGTGACATCTCACCTATGCCTAGGTTCATCAGTCATAGTATGAGTATGAAGCTCCTTTTGCCCCAGCCCCTCATATCATGGCTACCATGCTGTATGTCATACCTAACGCCAAAGTGGACTTCTATATATGTTTCTGTTTCATTCATGCTATTTTGTCTTCTGATTTTTGCATGTTTATTATATAAAACCTTAAATAAAGTTTACATAAAAAAGTGTTAATAAAATAGGACAACTCAGTTCTGTTTCACTATTTTCTGACCTTAAGTTATTATTTTTTTTAAAATCAGAGCAAGCACAATTTCTCTTGTTGTACTTATAGTCAATGTCTGCTGCTTTCTTTATTTCAGGTCCATATAGACCGCTGTAAATTTACACAGTGCTTTACATATATATTGTATATTCATATCAGTCCCTGCCCCCAAGGAGCTTACAATCTAAGGTCCCTAACCCACATTCTTACTAGGGAAAATTTAGACAGGAGCCAATTAACCTAACAGCATGTCTTTGCAGTGTGGGAGGAAACCCATGCAGGCACAGGGAGAGCTTAAAAACTCCAGGCAGGTAGTGTCATTGGGATTTGAACCAATGACCTTAGTGCTACTAGGTAGAAGTGCTAATCACTTAGCCACTGTGTTGCTTTCTTAATTGAAATACAAAGTCCTTTGCCCTCTTCTCCCAATACCACTGCAGCTGTAATCTTACAGTGCTGCTGGGGGTAGTACGATCAGCTGGACCTGTCACAGGCACTTGTCAAGAATGCCAACTATATCTGCCCTTATGCACCCCTCCTCGACTCACAGAAGCTGGAATATAGCTTCTAAGAAAAGCACTCTATGAATGGAAGACAGGCGGATAAATGAAAAGTCTGCCTCCTCCAGTCATAATGCGCCTTTCATTGATAGATGCTAAAGTACAGCTTCTATTAATGGAGGAGAAGAGTGGAAAGGGCTAGTATAGTCAGCACTCTTGACAAGTGCCTGTGAGATATCCAACCGATTGTATTAGTCCCCCAAAAAGTGGTTACACTAATGTATGGGAAGATCAGTAAGATACCAAACCTGTCTATGCTGCAAGGTCCAGCGGGCTAACAAAACACATTAGACTTTCCAGGTGAGATATAGATATCATATTTGGTCTCTAGCAAATCATAAATTCAGTATATTAAATAATATGTTGGTTGCTGGACTATAAAATATTGTTAGATAAAAGTATATATGTATTTGAAACAGCTGACATTGGGGGTTTGTCCACTGGAGCTTAGTAAAGTAGTTCAGCGCCCTTTCACTGGGTGTCATTAGAACAGCAACAATCTCTCCATAGATAACAAAATTATTTTGCATTTGGAAACTTTGGCTCTCTTTTGATATTGAAAATACTAAGGATACTGAAGATGGGTATGCACATGGGTTGTTTCTAGAGTTGAGCGAACCCGAACTGTAAAGTTCGGGTCCGTACCGAACTTTTGGGTGTCCGGGACCCGGACCCGAACCCGGACTTTTAAAAAAAAAGTCCGGGTTCGGGACTTTTCAGGCCCAAGCCCAGGCCCAGGGCCTGTGGGTTTTCAAGCCATGCCTGGGCTTGAAATGTCAAGCCCA
>BLSH010424466.1:626481-640825 GCA_018402905.1 Glandirana rugosa | reverse complement strand
GATATTCTGTCTCTATCATTTAAATTACACTTATGATAAAAATTATAGACCTTTATCTATTTGTAAGTGGGCAAACTTACAAAATCTGCAGGGGATCAAATAATTATTTTTCCCACTGTAAGCTTCTTCTGCACCATTAGTGGATTCTAGAGTGAAGTCCTCAATGACAGACGATTCCACCCAAGCTTTTCTATGGGAATGCAATGTGCATTTTAAACAACGGCCATTATAAGGAACAATGATGCTATGTGAGGCCGCACAGTGAACATTGCTGGAAAGCTACTGCAAATGAAAGTGTGGGGAGTGCCTGTTACAGCCATTAAAGTGGTTGTCAACTCATGACAAGCACTTTAACCTACAGGTAAGCCTATAATAAGGCTTACCTGTAGGTTCCCTGCATATCTCCTAAACCTGCATGGTTTAGGAGATATACAGTGTACTGTGATGTGCCCACATCATCGGGCACATGCGCAGTGAACAAACGGCCTCCTTGCCATTCCTTCCTGACATTGTGCCACGATTGGCAGCTCCCGTGCGCATGTGCGGAAGTGACGCCATGCGGCTCCAGCAAATCACAGAGCCGGAGTCCGTGGCCCCGGAAGGCGAAGATGGACACTTCCTACTGCGGGGACAGCGCAGGCTTCCAATGCAGGTAAGTGTCACATAATAGGCTAGTATGTGATGCATACTAGACAATTATGTTTTTACATTACAGGGCAATGATGAGGAATGAAGAGGAAGTAAAACCCATCAGGGTTTACTTCCTCTTTAAATATCAGCTTTTATTTATTTTGCACCGAAGTCAAAGAATTCAATGCAAAACACCTTGCTCACTGGTTTGAGCAAAAGCAGTATTAAGCCTGTTTTTTCATAAATTGCTTTACTACAGAGGGACACCATGGGTAGAAGATATTCCATTTATAGGAGATAAAGAGCAAAAGTTAAGAATAGTACTTAAGAAATGACCAACTTGTATAAAATAAGGGGAACTGTCCTCCAAAAGCAACACAGTCTGGCTTTAATGTATGCCTGCTCTGTTTCTTTTTGCCTTAAGCATACATCGCCATAATTGTTAAGTGTGGAGTGACACCCTAAGCAACAGTCGCCATAGTTACTGTTCTCGGTTTGACACAAAAAGCATAGCTGCAGTGATGAAAAATGGCAATGCTGCTGTGCTGCAGGATACTTCTGCAGATTATTCTCTCCGTAGTTTGTAATTAAATGCCTGGATATTCTGGAAACCCATGAGCCAGGACCACAAGCAATTTAGCCAGGGACATTATGTGGATGTTGAGCTGTTTCATAGCTGGAATAATCTAATAAATGTCACAGGAGCCAATGAAAAATAAAATGAAGTTACACACTGCACCGTTTGAAATATGTGTTTGCGAGATTACTGTCACACTCTTTCTGTCCGTATCTGTGTCGGAAAGAAATGGATTTTTGCCCTGAAAACTAATCACAAATATTTTGAGAGACTGTAGAAGTAAATTGCTTTAAAAAGAGAAGAAAAGAGTCTCACACGCATTTACAGGCCATCTCTTTTGTCGTTTTGGGATCAAAAAGATTTATTGGAGTCTAGCACTTTTCTGTGCCCATTCTGAAGCCATGCAGACATGGAACAAACACTCAATACTCCATTGTTGTTGTATATTAGAATCAGATATTCAACATATTATAAATTGTAGAGACACATGGGTACCTAGTTAGTGAGATGCCCCTGATGACGCTGGATACAACGAAACGGTGCGTAGGGCGGAGCTTTTGGATGCACAGCGTCACTATGCACGAGGACCGTGGCCAGCTTGTTGGTTTGAAATG
The DNA here is from genome assembly GCA_018402905.1 of Glandirana rugosa. Taxonomy (NCBI): domain Eukaryota; kingdom Metazoa; phylum Chordata; class Amphibia; order Anura; family Ranidae; genus Glandirana; species Glandirana rugosa. The sequence continues at coordinate 639,004 of BLSH010424466.1, read as the reverse complement.
ATCAGGAACTTTTCATATTGCATGCCTGTTTATATCTCCTACTGTGTGAGTATATGGATGTGGTTTTAATAAATTTAAATCGTTTTGAAATACTACACTAGTGGTTTTGTTTTTACACCTTTCAACATGAGGAGTGATGCCTGGATCCATGCTGGAGCAGTCCCTGGTGGATTGTTGTTTGGGTGTTTTTGACCACCTATAATCTAGTGGTCCAGTTGTAAGGGTAAGATGCTAGGCTTAGACCCCTTTCACACTAGGTCCTTTGTCAGGTGCTGCGGTGTTAAAAATAGTGCCTGTACAGCGTCTGAACCCCCCCCCCATTCTCCCTAGTATGAAAGCCTGAGTGCTTTCACACTGGGGCGGTGCGCTTGCAGGACATGAAAAAAAGTCCTGCAAGCAACATATTTGGGGCGGTGCGTTGAGCGGTGTATACACCGCTCCTCCGCTGCCTCCTCCATTGAAATCAATGGGCGGCGCTTCCGAAACACCTGAACACCTCTCGGGCATCCCGCTCCCACCTGCTAAAACTAGCGTCGCTTTACCACTACCACCCTCCCACCCCAGCGTGATAGTAGGCTTACTGTGCTGTTGGTGGAAGATCACTGTTCATCTTTTTGAAGCAAGGTTCATTCACTTATCGGGTGCTTCTCGGGATTGATAGATGTTTGCTTTGCTTTAATGGACATTTAGGCGCTGCATTTCTTCACTTTACATAGTTAGTGAAGTTGAAAAAAAGACACCATGTCCACAAAGTCCATGTAGTCCAATTAATAGAGAAGAAAGAAAAACCTATATAGAAAACCTCCATATACATAGCCCCATACTCACAGTTGATTCATAGGAAGGCAACGCCACCCCCCTCCCCCTTCACACAATAGAACATGATCATATGTGCTCCACAGAGGGAAAAATATCCTTCCTGATCCCCTAGGAGGCAGTAAGAACTTCCCTGAGACAACTACCCCTGATGCTACTGTCAATAAATGTTGGTATTCAGTTATATGTTGTGTATTTAGGAATGCATCCATCTTGAGGGAGTCTATCCCACATTTTCACAGCTCTGACTGTGAAGAAGCCTTTCCATCTGTGGAAGTTAAAACTTTAGTAAATCCTGAGAAAAAAAAAATTCTGGGCCCCCTGCAAGGTAATGGCTTAAGGTGCTAAGTATGTGCATAATGATGTTAGCCCAGCAATCTCCCCAACTGAGCTTTGTGTTCTGACAGGGGGACGGACCCACTCCAGAACACTCCGGTCAGCACCATTGGTGACAGTCTGCACGTCCAACCGAAGTTGTCGAAATGTTGAGAGAATACAGAAACTCTGTAACTGCGGTCACCGCGGACTGGAACACTTACAAGGGACCAGACAAGGAGTTACAGTGCACACTGTAGACACCTGACAGCATCCGGCAGGAAAGGCGGCTGGAAAGCAGACTGGCAACCGTACCCTTAACCGGAAGGCTACTACTTGATACACAGTGACAGGCCTTCCTCCACAGGAACCTGGCCCTATGCTAATCCGACTGTCCCTAGCCAGTGGGAGAGTTGTCCCTATCCTACCCACTGCGTGAAATGTGCTCCAACTCGAAGGGGAGCAGTTGTGGGAAGCGGTAGAAATCTGATAAACTACTGGGTTTTCCCGGCTATCTTAGGAAATTGGTGCACAGTGCACTATTTAAATTTGATTTTTGCCTGAAGGTGGGCTTTAAAGCAGAACTAAAACCATTAATTTAACAGTTTTCAAAAATAGTTACATTCCCAGTATGCCGGGAATGCTAACTGTCACAGTTGCTTCTGCTCTCAACCAAACTGTCAAACCCTCAAATGGCTGGGGTAATAACTGATCACATGTGCAGCATCATGGCAGTTGCAGATCAAACAGAGGCTAAGATGGGAGCTTCCTTGGCTGAAAAGGGAGAGGAGGGTTTAGTTCTGCTTTAACAAAATATGTTGTGACAAGACTAAATCAAATGATTGTTTTTATTTTTTGCATGCTAGTCTCATATCAAAAACAGCCAGGTTACTTAACTTATGAAAATTCTCGTAAGACAGAATACAACTTGGGAAGTGATGTCATGTATTTTACTGTAGGCAGGTGCAGTCTACTTTCTCCACTGAAGGTGGCAGCGGCACTGCAGTTGGGGAGGAAGTCAGGAGAAACATGGTTCCTCTATGGTTTCCTAGGTCACTGGGAAGCCAACCTGAATGGATGCTGCCATTCTTTGTGACTCGGCGACCATCTTGGGTCAGGCAGAGACTTTTTAAGGACCTGGCTCCCATGTTTGGTGCACTTTTGGTGAGTTGGGAGAGTAGGAGCAGGTAACCCGTCTGTGAGGGACAGTACTAGCGCTATAGGGAAAGGTTCCTGATGAGGAGGGAAAGTGCAGGGTCACATCTCCAGACACATCCACAAATTGGGCATGAGATGGCCAGGCTGTATTCTGCTCCCTCTTTACAGACGCTGTCAGTCTGTCTGGAATCAGATTTTTCACGCTGTTGGAAACTGTCAGTGTACCACCGGGTTTGTTGTTAAATGTTGCTACATTACTTCAATACAAATTTTAAACCTGATGGGTCAGCTATTGCTGCTGCACACGCGGCACCCCACCTACATATTCTTTTGTTTCCAGTCATGCGTGGTCTTGGTCACTCTACTTTTTTGCATTCGATATTCTCATCTTGTGTATTAGGTTTTAGGTGGCAGCTTCCTTGGCTGAAAAGGATAGGAGGTTTTAGTTCCGCTTTAAGATGTGAAACGGTGTTAGCTCTTCTGCTACATAGCCTAAAATACAGACACAGATTGGTAGTCTTCTGTGTAAGCAATCTGGAAATTATCAAAATGGTGAATATTCTTAAATGCTGATGCAGCTTACCAACCATTACACCAAAGTTCAAAAAATAGCACCAGCTCTGAGAATTGAATGTGGTAAAGCAGTAGCCTGTCCCAAAATATCCTACAATCTGCTGATGCTAACGTTCATACCTGACAGCAACCACTGACATCTCTCACACCTCTCCCCCGTCCACAACACAGCCATAGGGCCCTCATCTGCAAACATCGGTTTAGACTTAATGGTCTGATCTGCCCCAGACTGTGACTTGCATGGATTGGTCCACTAGTAAACCATAATTGAATGCTCAGCAGAAACTTTAAGCTGCCATTCACTACTTACATGCCAAGAACTATATGGCAAAACAAACTTCAAATATTTAATTTTCTATCCAGTCATGGCTATTTTAAATGCATGTGCATTCATGTGTTAGCAGCTTGTTAATATTAATATCTCCTTTGTTTCATGGTTACCATTTCTCTGCAAAATGAAATAATGTCACAACTATCTGCCCATCCCTGCATGCCAAGGTTCTAGGTGTGATCCTGGACTCTGAACTCTCCTTTTGACCCCACATCCAATGTCCAAATCTTGCCACCTCAACCTCTACAACATCTCCAAAATATGTCCCTTACTAACCAATGAAACCACAAAGCTTCTAATTCACTCCCTGGTCATCTCCCGCCTGGACTACTGCAACTCCCCCCTCATTGGCTTACTTTTACATAGGCTATCCCCTATTCAGTCCATCATGAATGTTGCTGCCAGACTCATCCGCCTTACAAACCGCTCCGTGTCAGTTACCCCTCTGTGTCAATCCCTCCATTGGCTCCCTCTCACCCAACAAATTAAATTCAAAATACTAACAGCAACTTACAAAGCCATCCACATCTCTGCCTCCAGCTACATCACTAACCTAGTCTCAAAATACTAACCTACGGCCTAATATACACGGGACGTTTCAAAACCTCTCCTGAACGATGTAACTTGACAGATAGTAACCGACGTTTAAAAATGTCCATTTTGCTGCGTTTACATGCCGTGTTTAGCCTCGTTTAGCCGTGTTTGCGTTTAGAAACATTTTTATTTTTTTTAAACTAAAAATGCCTTTAATCGAAATGCTGTTAAACGCAAGTTACCGCATTTACACACATTTACAAGCTGTTACAGGCATTTGGCATTTCAAATGCCTCTGAACAACCGTCCTGAATGCATTTTTTTGTTTCCATAAAAAGTTTCTAAACTCAACTGCCTAAAAACAACTATAAGGCTCCATTTACATGGGATGCTTTATCAACCTCCCCTGAATGATTTTTTTTGACAGCTAGAAGCCAGTCTAAAACGGCCTTTTTGCCGTGTTTGCGTCTAGGATCGTTTTTTTTTTTTTTAGAATGGAAACGGCTGTAAACAAAACGGTTCTAGATGCGAGTTACCCCATTTAGCGGCGTTTACAAGCTGTTTGGCATTTCAAATGCTTCTGAACTGGCATCTGAACCTATTTTTTTGCTTTCCAAAAAAAGCCTTTAACCACTTCAGCCCCGGAAGGATTTCACACTTTAGGACCAGAGCACTTTTTGCGATTCAGCACTGCGTTGCTTTAACTGACAATTGCGCGGTCGTGCGACGTTGTACCCAAACTAAATTTGCGTCCTTTTTTTCCCCACAAATAGAGCTTTTTTTTGGTGGTATTTGATCATCGCTGCGTCATTCCTGATCGCCGCTATAAACAAAAGAAGAGCGACAATTTTGCAAAAAAACCCAAATTTCTTACTTTTTGCTAAAATACAAATCCAAAAAAAAAATACAAAAAAATTTTTTTTTCATCAGTTTTGGCCGATTTATATTCTTCCTCATATTTGTGATAAAAAAAAATCGCAATTGGCGTTTATTGATTGGTTTGCGCAAAAGTGGCCGTGTTTATGGATGATGAGAATTAATTTCTGGGGTTTTTATTTATTTTATTTTTTTTACTAGTAATGGCGGCGATCTGCGATTTTTAGCAGTACTGTGATATTGGGGCAGACATGTCAGACCATTTTGAAACTTTTTTGGGACCATTGGCATTTATACAGCGATCAGTGCTATAAAAATGCACTGATAACTGTGTAAATGCCATTGGCAGTGAAGGGGTTAACCTGCAGGGGGCGCTCTAAGGGTTAACTGTGTTCCCTGGGCGTGTTCTAACCGTATGGGGGCTGCCCTAGAAGGGGAAGGGAAGTGATCACAGCTTCCATGTAGAGGAAGGCTGTGATCACAGCCCTTCCCCCTCTCACAGAACGGAGGTCCGTGTTTACTTACACAGACCTCCGTTCTTTCACTCCGGGGGGGGCATCGCGGGTAGCCAGTGGCGATCGAGTCCGCCGCACCCGCTTCCTGGCCCTCCCTGAACACAGTGAGCGATCTCGCAGCCGCCGTCGTATGATGGCGGTTTGCGATATCGAGCCACTTTGTCACCGTCAACCTGCGGTTGATGGTCGGCAAGTGGTTAAACTCAACTGCCTGGAAACAACCTTAAACCAACCTGTGTAAATGTACTGATAAGATAACATAGAGGAAGGTTCAGGGGCAGCTGAAAAAAATGCCCAAATGCCTCAAAACATCTGTTTATCAGCAGCAGCAGTGTAAGTGAGGCCTTAACGACCCTGTGTACATGTACTGATAAGATAACATTGAGGAGAGTTCAGGGGCAGCTGAAAAAAATGCCCAATTGCTCCTAAACATTCTTTACCAGCAGTAGTGAAGCCTAATTGTTCTCTTCTTCTTCCTCCCAAGACCTCCTACTTTCTTGCCCCCTTTGTCACCTCATCCCATTCTCACCTTCAGGGCTTTCCTCAAGTCTCTCTCATCATGGAACTCCCTACCCTAATCTGTCCGATTATCTCCTACTGTGTTTGCTTTTAGATGATCCCTGAACACCATCCTCTTCAGAGACGCCTATCCTGCCCCCACCTAACAACTGTATTTTAATTTTCTCCATCACCTCCTCCCCCATAATTATTACCTTTTGTATCACTTGACTCCCCCTCCTAGATTGTAAGCTCTAATGAGCAGGGCCCTCTGATTCCTTCTGTATTGAATTGTATTGTAATTGTACTGTCTGCCTTCATGTTGTAAAATGCTGTGCAAACTGTTGGCGCTATATAAATCCTGTATAATAATTATAATAATGTGCAAAGTATTAGAACTCACAACAGATTTCTCCTTACAGAATAGTTAGAACATTTAGAGATAATAGCTGAATAGTTGCTTTGGATTTTCTAATAATGGCTTGAGTGCCCGATGTATTATAAAGCTTATGCTTGGCCATTTGATATGTTTAATTGACAATTAAACATTGTAAGGAGACCTAATGACCTCATTAGATATATAAATGGGACATGAAATTCTGATAAAGTGTCTATCAACCAACTATGAAAAATCTCTACTACCATTACCATTCTGAGTATAACAGAGACATTTTTTGCCATTTTCCCAGTCGTTTGACTTGATTTACTGAAAAAGTTGGGAGTAGTCACATTGAAAAGTGAAAGCAGTATTAAACCCAAAAGCAAACGTGTTAGAATTTTAACAAATAATTTACTGGAGAATGTGTATTTGTGCTCAATGTGATAAGCTAATAAAATGCTGAGGATTTAATAATACTTTAAAGGGTTTGTAAAGTCAGAAGATTTTTTTATCTTAATGCATTCTATGCATTAAGATAAAAAGCCTTCTGTGTGCAGCAGCCCCCTAATACTTACCTGAGGTCCCTCTAGATCCAGCGATGTTGTTGGAATGACTTGACTGCCAGGGACTCCCCTCCTCATTGGCTGAGACAGCAGCGTGGCCCCATTGGCTCCTGTCAACCAAAGTCAGTCAGCCAATGAGAATAGAAAGGGGGCGTGGCCGGGCCACCGCTCCATGTCTGAATGGACACAGGGAGCTTTGACTTGGCTCAGGTGCCCTATAGTAAGCTGCTTGCTGTGGGGGCACCCAACAGGAGGGAGGGGCCAGGAGCTCCAGCCAGGGACTCGAGAAGAAAAGGATCTGGGCTACTCTGTGAAAATCCACTGTGACAAACCAGGTAAGTATAACATGTTTGCTATTTTTCATGAGAAAAAAAAATTAATAACAAGACTTTACAATCACTTTAAGCAAACATTCACTTTGCTAAGTGATCATTTTCTTTAATAGATCAACTTGACTTCCTAGCTTGTACAGTATATGTTGAACTTAATATCAATTTTTGAAGCATAGCCAACCACATATCCTTTGACTAATGAATGACGTATCTCCTCCTCCATCCCCTGCTTGGTATCATCATCATTTTTTTTATTCAACTATTTTAAATGTATGAACCAGTGTGTGAAGGTTTTACCCCCTTCCTGACCAGAGCACTTTTTGCAATTGGGCACTGCAGCAATTTAACTGACAATTGCGCTGTCGTGCGACGTTGTACCCAAACAAAATGTGCATCCTTTTTTCCCCACAAATAGAGCTTTCTTTTGGTGGTATTTGATCTCCTCTGCGTCATTTCTGATGACCGCTATAAACAAAAAAAGAGCGACAATTTTGGAAAAAAACAATATTTTCTTACTTTTTGCTATAATACATATCCAAAAAAATATATATATTAAAAAAAAAAAATTATTAATCAGTTTTGCCCGATATATATTCTTCTACATATTTGTGGTAAAAAAAAAATCGCAATCGGCGTATATTGATTGGTTTGCGCAAAAGTTGCCACGTTAACAAACCATGAAAATTATTTTATGACATTTTTACTATTATTTGTTTACTAGTAATGATGGCGATCTGCGATTTTTATCGGGACTGCGACATTACGGTGGACATATCAAACATTATTGACGCTTTTTTGGGACCATTAACACTTATACAGCGAGCAGATCTAAAAATAGCCACTGATTACTGTATAAATGTCATTGGCAGGGAAGGAGTTAACCTGTACAATCAAGGGGTTAACTGTGTTCCGTGTGTGTGTGTTCTAACTGTGTGGGAGCTGGGCTGGTAGGGGCATGACAGATCTAACTGATCCCAATGACAGGAATCAGCAGATCTCTGTCATGCCCACTGATAGAATGGGGAACCGCCGTGTTTGCATTGGCTGTTCCCCGTTCCTCCTGTGTAATAGGCGATCGCGGGTCACCAGCGGACATCGAGTCCGCCCGATCCGCGGCCACTCTGAGGGAGTGCGCAGTGGACACGAGAGAGCGCCACCAAGCTGCACCTGCCCGATTCGCCATTTATAAACGACGATTCACGTTACGATGCCACTCTGCAGCAGTAAATGTACGTGACCAGTTAAGCCCCAAATGCAATGATTAATTTGCTACTAGCATACTCCGGAAGATATCATATGTGATGAAAATATGTGATGAAATACGTCGCAATATCATCGCGTGCGTGCGAATTTCCAGAAATGCAGGTGCTATGTTCATGTTTCTGGCAAAGAATATACTGTATAGCACTATGATGGTCACTTTGATGTAAGTGCCATTTTAATTACAATAAATTCAACAGTAGGGTTTTACTCTATCGGAGCGTTTCTTTTCATGTTCTGATGATAAACTTTATGGGATGAAGTCGAGCTGACAACTGTCTTATAACCATCTACCTATAAAGGAGAACCCTTGGAACTGCTCTCTGATGATCCAAGCTGGGCTGTTTGGTTCTAAGCTCTGATGACATTTCTTTAATTAGAGGCTCATATATGATCCGTAAGCTTGCATTTTTTCCATGGTGGCTTCACGCAATGTACTTTTTTTGTGAGCGATGGATGCTCATCACATACATATATGATTGCATGGACACTTAAGAAGAGGACTTTCCTTTTTGCATGTGGACTTTTTGTATGTGTATTTAACCTTTTGGTTTCTGGAGAATATTATAGTTTTTGTATTTGCATTGTGTTTGTATCTTAAGCCTCGTACACACGGGACGACGATCGTGCTTACGACCGTGTTGAATCGTACGTTGACGGTCGTATGTAGCCTACTGACATGCACACGACGGTCGTACCTACAACTTGCGGCCGGCCGAACGTGATGACGCGAACGAGCGTATAATGAGGAAGTAGCGTAACCTTTTGGGCTCCTTTCTAATTTCATGTTAGTTGAAAGTGGACTTGGCGCATGCGTGTTTAGCACAATACAACTTTGTTGAACACAGCTGCTCTACACACGACTCAACAGTCGTATGCGAGCTTGTTGACACGACCAAGTTTTCTAGTCTGCACATACAACTCCCACGAACGACCGTCGTACGTTCAACTGTTGAAAGCACCGCCACAGACGGTCAATTCTGCATGCAACGGTCGTGAGTACGACGTGTTGAACACGATCGTCGTCCCGTGTGTACGAGGCATTAGTAGCGCGATTCTTATACTAAAATTAGTATTTTATATGTATGAACCAGTATGTGCATATTCAAGATCCAAATGCAAAGATTAACTTACTACTTCAAACTTAGGTTAAACACAGTGGTGTTCTAATTTATTTGAAACATACATTTAGTTATGTAAACCCACACTTAATTAATACATAAGTAGTTAATTACACACAATTTACCAAAAAAGTTAAGCTTGATTAATTCATTACATGGAAGTAATAATCTTCTGCAAATATGCTTTAGTAATTGTGTTAGTGTCATCCACCATATGCTCCTTAGGGGGGCCATACACAGCCTAATTCTAGATCAATTAAAGCCCAACTCTTGGCAGTATTACCCTTGCAAGTTTCCAGCAGGCAAACATTATTGTTTCTCAGAAGCACATACAGCAATTGTCATACAGGAATACATCTATATCCTTCAAATCAGTTTACATGCAGAGGAAAAGACAACTCTGTACTTTCTGGCCTTTTTGGATGCAGGACCGCTGATAGGGGGGACCACCGGTCCTCTTGTAGGGGGCCAGAGCACAGGGGGCCCACACAGGGAGCGGGATTAGTGATGGATGACAATTGCAGAACTCTTCCTCTAGCAGCTGAAAGCTGCTCTCTCCCCCTCTCCCTGCTGACAGCTTTTATCTGTTGAAAAAGAGATAGTCGTCCCTCACTAATCCCCCTCCCTGTGCGCCCCCCCCAGCACTGGCTCTAATGTTAGCTCTGCTCCTGAGTTTGTTATCTCTGTAACTTTGTTTCTCTCCCTCTGTCCCACTGATCCCGGAGCTCCAACTGCCCAGCCTGTATATTTTTTTTTTATTTATTGACTCAGTTGAATCTTTTAGATTTAGCACGAATTTTGTGAGTTCTGTTGTATTTGTGTCTGCCAAAATGATTTTATTGTATTGTTAGCAAAATATAGCTTTAATATTTTCTTGGGGGGGGGGCTTTCAGGTCGTCTGTAAGGGGCCCCATGATTTTTATCAGCAGCCCTGTCTGGATGTAAGCACTGAATATGATATAGACCCCAATACTATGGTCCTGTCTCCACCCCCTCTCCTCCTAACCATTCACAAAACACATGACTTCAGCGCTGTCGTCTATAAAGCCTGCAGAGCTTACATCTAGAGCAGCTAAGAAGTGCAGCAGCTGTACTACCCCTGACCTGTATGTGATTTGAAGTATGTCTGCATGACAGGGATGTACTTCTGAGAAACAAGAATGTTTGATTGATGGAAACCATTGAAGGTAGGCAAGCCCAGAGTTAAGCTTTAAACAATCTGATGAGCCCAAGTGAAGCTAAAATTAAAAATAGAAAAATCAGCACAAGGGGCAGAATTTATAGTCAGTAGAATGTGTCCCTTGTGCAGATTCCTTTTCTTTTAGTTGAAATCTTCCTCCAGTCTCAATTTTTTTCCACTCCTAATCCCTGCCATTATGATCTCCTGGTGCAAGGGGGGGTTAATGCAATTATGGGGCTGTCACAGGCTGCCACAGGCTCTCATCAGGAGAACTCCACATGCCCGTACTTTCCGCTTTGCTCCTCCATTCATAGAGGCTGTACTACTGCTTCTGTGAATGAAATAGGATCTATGAATGGAAGAGGCAGAGCTATCAATCATCCAACCATCTTCCATTCTTAAATTCTGTTTCATTCATAGAAGCTGTGGTATAGTTTCTATGAATGCAGAGCTAGATGGAAAGGGTGGACCTAGGCATAGTAGTGTTCTATTTTGCACAAAGCAGCCCAGATGCTTTTCTTCTTGGGTCCTCTGCCAGTGTTCCTGGCTCCTCACCCCCGCTGAGTGGCCCCATAGCAAGCTGTTTGGGGGCACCCATGCATGCTCACTCCCTAGCTAGCTCTGTGTGTCCATAAAACAACACAGAGCGAGGCTAGCACCATCTTCCCGATCCCTCCTCACTGGCTGTGATTGACAGCAGCAGGGAACCAATGGCTTCTGTTGCTGTGACCTAAAAAATATGTATGGGCCACTCAGGCTCGATGGTGAGGGCCCCCGGAGCTTAGTCTTGGGGACCCATGACTAAGCTCCGGGGGGCAGAGTGAAACGTGTTGGGGGCGTACCCCCTGGTTGGAGTCCAGGCTGAGGTTGCCACTCTATTCACCATTCCAATACACCTAAATTTGCAGCTTCTGCTGCTGTGTCTGAGCCAATGAGGAGGGAGAGAGCCAAGAGAGACACTTCTCTCGTGAACATTGCTGGATTGAGATTTGGCTCAGGTAAGTATAAGGGGTGACTGGGATGGGAACTGCATACTGAAGGTTTTTTACCTTAATGCAGAGAATGCATTAAGGTAAAAAAGCCTTCAGGCTGTATAACCACTCCAGATCCGCGCTATTGCCGAAGTATGGCTCCAGCGCGGATCTGAAATGCCGGGACGACGTGCATCGACGTCGTCCCCTGTGCAATCTCCTCACGCGCCCCCTGGCGGCAGCGCAGGCGAGCGTGCCCGTGGCTTGGGTGGACTCGGTGTCCGCCTGAGACCCTCCGATCTCTTTTAGCAGCCTCAGAACGGGGAACCGCCGATGTAAACACGGCGGTTCCCCGATCTGTGACAGGGGACATGACAGATCTACTGATCCCTGTCACTGGGATCAGTTAGATCTGTTATGTCCCGGCCAGCCCTGCCCCCCCACAGTTAGAAAACACCCAGGGAACATATTTAACCCCTTCACTGCCCCCTGCAGGTTAACCCCTTCAATGCCAATGACATTTACACAGTAATCAGTGGATATTTAAATTTCTGATCGCTGTATAAATGTCATTGGTCCCAAAAATGTGTCAAAAATGTCCGTCATTTATGCGACAATACCGCAGTCCCGATAAAAATCGCAGATTGCCGCCATTACTAGTAAAAAAAAAAATAATAATAAAAACGCCATAAATCAATTCCCAGTTTGTAGACGCGATAACTTTTGCGCAAACCAATCAATATACGCCGATTGCGATTTTTTTTTTACCAAAAATATGTAGAAGAATATATATCGGCCAAAACCGATGAATAATTTTTTTTAATGGATTTGTACTTTAGCAAAAAGTAAAAAATATTGTTATTTTTTGCAAAATTGTCGCTCATTTTTTGTTTATAGCGGCGATCAGAAATGACACAGAGTTGATCAAATACCACCAAAAGAAAGCTCTATTTGTGGGAAAAAAAGGATGCAAATTTTATTTGGGTACAACGTCGCACGACCGCGCAATTGTCATTCAAAATGCGACAGCGCAAACCATTTTTTTTTTAGCGTTAGCCGCATATAACTAACCAAACGCGTTTTCAATAGCGCAGATGTTTG
>BLSH010424466.1:566840-607020 GCA_018402905.1 Glandirana rugosa | reverse complement strand
AACATCAATAAGTATATACATATAAAAAAGGTATAAAACATATATATTTAATTTTTATACCTTTTTTTTTTTTACATTTTTATACCTTTTATATATATATATATATATATATGTAGACGGCGTTCAAACCACTCATGTGAGGTATCGCCACGAACGTTAGAACGAGAGGAGTAATCCTAGCTCAAGACCTTCTCTATAACTCTAAACAGGTAAAATTTTTAAAGTGTCGCCTATCAAGATTTTTAAGTACCAAAGTTTGGCGCCATTCCATGAGTGTTTGCAATTTTACAGCGTGACATGTTAGGTTTAAAAAAAAACTTGTTTGAAAAATTGCTGCGCAAATACCGTGTGATATAAAAAGTTGCAATGACCACCATTTTATTCCCTAGGTCTCTGCTAAGAAACATATCTAATGTTTGGCAGTTTTGAGTCATTTTCTAGCAAAAAAAAATATATGATTTTTACATGTAGGAGAGGAGTTCCAGAATTGGGCCGGTATGGAAGTGGTTAAAATATTTAAATAATATAAACATATTTTTTGTTTGTTAGTGGAAATGGAAAGATGGCCTATTCCTTTTGACTATCTGGGTCATAGCCATTATGAATTGCAGTTAACATGACAATCGTAGGAAGGTATTATAGAAATGTATCTTGTTTACCAGAGGTGAAGGTGGGAAAAGAGTAGCGAGTACAAAATGACTAGAAGGCAGGACTGTGCAATAGCCTTGCAATGTATATTACTGGCCAGGGGGAAATGATTTATCTCAGCAAAAGGGGAGCTATTCTCTAAGGATTCACATACAGAACTCAGTCACAACTTTTTCTCCACACCACATGGATTTATTCAATCCAAGCCATATGTGCATATTAAGCACTTGCTGACCATCAACTGCAGGTTGACGGTGACAAGATGGCTCTCCTGGGCAAACCGCCGTCATCTGACGGCGGCTGCCAGATCGCGCACTGTGAGCGCGTGCACCGCCGGAGGCACGCTCGCGCCCTCACTGTGTCCAGGGAGGGCCAGGGAGCAGGTGTGGCGGACTCGATCTCCGCCGGCTACCCACGATGCCCCCCCCGGAGTGAAAGAACGGAGGTCCGTGTAAGTAAACACGGACCTCCGTTCTGTTAGAGGGGGAAGGGAGTGATCACAGCCTTCCTCTACATGGAAGCTGTGATCAATCCCCTCCCCCTGCCAGTCAAACTCTAAGACAGTTAGAACACGCCCAGGGAACACAGTTAACCCTTAGAGCGCCCCCTGCAGGTTAACCCCTTCACTGCCAATGGCATTTACACAGTAATTAGTGCATTTTTATAGCAATGATCGCTGTATAAATGCCAATGGTCCCAAAAAAGTGTCACAATGTTCCGACATGCCCATTACAATATTGCAGTACCGCTAAAAATCACAGATCGCCGCCATTACTAGTAAAAAAAAAAATAATAAAAACCCCAGAAATGAATTCTCATCATCCGTAAACGCGGCAACTTTTGCGCAAACCAATCAATAAACGCCGATTGCTATTTTTTTTATCACAGATATGAGGAAGAATATAAATCGGCCAAAACTGATGAAAAAAAATGTTTTTTATATATTTTTTTTATTTGTATTTTAGCAAAAAGTAAGAAATTTGGGGTTTTTTTTGCAAAATCGTCGCTCATCTTTTGTTTATAGCGGCGATCAGAAATAACGCAGCGGTGATCAAATACCACCAAAAGAAAGCTCTATTTGTGGGGAAAAAAGGACGCAAATTTTGTTTGGGTATTATGTCGCACGACCGCGCAATTGTCAGTTAAAGCGATGCAGTGCCGAATCGCAAAAAGGGCTCTGGTCAGGAAGGGGGCAAATCCTTCCAGGGCTGAAGTGGTTAAACAGTCCACTACAGATTACATTGCATGAAACAAAAATGTAAATCAATTAAATATTTTTAAGACAAGTGCTTCAGAAAAATGGCTAATATTAATGAATGGTCCATGTTTTTAATAACTACCTTCATTATGTTTTTTTTTTATTTCCTCCACTCATGGCCCAATGAATTTCGAAGTAGGTCTAAAATTAAATATTTTTTTATACTGTGTTGTCAATGGACAACCTCAATATAACCTCAAGGGGTCTTTAACCCCTTGCTGCCCAGGTAATGCATTGCGTGCAGCCCAAAGAGGGAGGGCTTTAATGCACACATGCTGCACTTATGTGTTATTGGGTGGTAGAGGTTTCTGTGCTGAAAGCGCACTCAGTGGGTGCTCCAAGCACAGAGACTGAGCTGCTGGTCTCTAGTAATGATCGATATCCTGGGGCGACCGGCTTCCGCTCATGTGGCCGCCGTGACTGGTGGAGGATCAGGCTTATTAGCCCGATTAAAGAGATGCCAGCACTGGGCTAGAAAGTTAATGATTTTATTCTCTCTTATCTTGAGTTATTCACTTTAAGGTCATCAGAGGACAAGGGGGCACTCTTTACATCTACAGGAAAAAATAATTCATCTCCAAATATGGAAAGGTTTCTTCACAGTAAGAGCTGTGAAAATGTGGAATAGACTCCCTCCAGAGGTAGTTTTGGCCAGCTCAGTAGATTTCTTTAAAAAAGACCTGGATTGTTTCCTTAATATACATAATATAACTGGGTATTAACATTTATATGTAAAGTTGATCCAGAGATAATCTGATTGTCTCTCAGGGGATCAGGAAGGAATTTTTTCCCCTGTTAAAGCAGTTTGGATCATGCTTTGCTGGGTTCTTGCCTTCCTCTGGATTAGCTGTGGGTAAAGGATTGTGTATATGGGATGGGATGGTGTTGTTTTTTTTTAATTGGTTGAACTAGATGGTCTTTTTTTAAACCTAACTATGTAGCTAACATTTATTTTGTAAATAACCAGCATATAGTTTAGTCACCAAAAGCAGATATATTGGGGAGATTTACAAAAGACATATTCAGTAGGCTTTTCACTTTGCAAGGGAATTTTCAGCTCTGCTGACTTCCATCGTCCATTTTTTTCCCTTATTCGTTATTAGGTATTCTTTGCAATGTGATTTTTAACCGCTTGTAAAGTATAAATGTCTTTGCAAAGTGAACAGCCTATTTACCTTTAGTAAATCAACCATGATGACTATACAATCTGAACTCTAACTTATAAGCCCCGCTAAAAATGAGTGTTTCTCCAACCAGGCATAGCATTTAATACTAGACAAAGTGGGCTCATGCCTATAGGCAGCAGAGCTAATGAGGTGGCTTAGCCATGCAGTGTTATCAGACATACATTTTTTATCCTGTGAGCAGAAATAGTTATTTCCTATGAGGTTATCAAGGCAGTAACACAATATTCTAAGTCAAGTTAGGACCAGTAAACAAAGAACATGGTCTGTGTGAACAATCTGAAGTTTATCTGGAAATTAGACTTTTCAATAGACCTTGCCATTAGATTTGATTAAACTGTACTAAAGAACTCCTACATTGATGACATTAAACTCAAAGCCTCTTTTGGGGCTAGACACGTCTCCTTTTAGTCAAGTCTCCTTGTAGAATTATCAGACAAAGGTAGAGGTGATTAAAAGTACAATTCACAAATGTAGCCCATTCCAGCCTTGTGTAGGTCTACGATGTTGTCCCTGACATCCTTGGACAGCTCTTTGGTCTTGGCCATGGTGAAGAGATTGGAATCTGATTGACAGGTGTCTTTTATACAGGTAACAAGCTGAGATTAGTAGCACTGCCTTTAAGGCTGGGTTCACACTTGTCCAACAAACAGACCGACATTGTGAGCAGAAGTCACATGACGTCACCAAATCAATGTTTCCCTATGAGAGCCGTCTTATCTGGTCCGACACAAGTTGGTCTGACTTTGAAAAAGGTTCCTGTACTACTTTGGTCTGACTTTGGTCCTACGTCAACCCATTGAATATCATTGAAGTCGGAACAAAGTCGGATCTTTGTTCTAACCATCTGACTTGTGACATCCGACTTGGTGATTACAGCAGCAGCAGAAGGAATTTATCTCACACTGGGAATGTTTTGAGGACAAGTCACTATCTCAAAGTCGGAGCAAAATCTTATCTTGTTCATTCAAGTTGGATGGAAATAGGACCAAAGTAGGACTGATGTTGCAGGACAAAGTAGGATCAAAAGTCTGACTGTTTTTGTGTCGGATAGTGTGAACCCAGCCTTAAGCCTCGTACACACGGGACGATGATCGTATACAACAGGTCATACTAACGACCGTTGTATGCGAAATTGATCGTTCGTATGCACGATTAGAACAGTCGAACATACGACGGTCGTACAAGGGAGTTGTATGAGCAGACTAGAAAACTTGGTCGTACCAACAATCGCTCATACGGCCGTTGTATAGTGTGTACAGAGAAGTTGGTACAACAAGTTGTATTGTGCAAAACACGCATGCTCAGAAGTCAGGAACGGCCGGATGCTAATTACATGCACCTGAACGTTCTTCTGTGCTCGTACGATCGTGTAGTGTAGTCAGTATGCAAGTTACATTATGCAACATACGATTTGGGGCGATCGTACGTATGATCGTCGTCCCGTGTGTACGAGGCTTTAGAGCAGGGGTAGGCAACCTGGGGCCCTCCAGCTGTTGCAGAACTACAAGTCCCATCATGCCTCTGGGAGTAATTGTTACTGCCAGCCTTGCAATGCCTCATGGGAAATGTAGTTCCACAACAGCTGGAGGGCTACTGGTTGCCTACCCCTGCTTTAGGCTGCTTTCACACTGGAGCGTTTTACAGATGCTATTTAGCTAAAAATAGCGCCTGTAAAGCGCCTCAAAAGTCCCCCCCAATCCACCCCAATGTGAAAGCCCTGAGTGCTTTCACACTGGGGCGGTGCGCTAGCAGGACGTTAGAAAAAGTCCTGCAAGCAGCATCTTTGGGGCAGTGAGGGGAGCGGTAATATTCCGCTCCTCTACCGCCCCTGCCATTGAAATGCATGGCAAGCGCTGCCGAAGCGGCTGCACACCGCCTCGGTAGCGCTGAGCGCCGGCACTTTTAACCCCTTTTTAACTCCTTGTGGGGGGTTAAAAGCGCGGCGCTCCCGCCCGCATAACAGAGCCCTATCGCTGGTAAAACTCTGCTAAAACTAGCGGGGTTTTACCGCGACCGCGGGTACCGCTCCAGTCTGAAAGTAGCCTAAGAGGGTGCTCCTAATCTCAGTTTGTTACCTGTATAGAAGACACCTGGGAGCCAGAAATCTTGCTGATTGATAGGGGATCAAATACTTATTTCACTCATTAAAATGCAAATCAATTTATAACTTTATTGAAATGCATTTTTCTTGATATTTTTGTTGTTATTCTGTCTCTCACTGTTAAACTAAACCAACCATTAACATTACAGAATGATCATTTCTTTGTCAGTGGGCAAACATACAAAATCAGCAGGGGATCAAATACTTTTTTCCCCTCACTGTATTGTATGTAGAGCGATAGTGAGGGCTGACAACATCCAAATGTTTTGTTTTTGCACAGCATCTCTGGTTTTTGTCTACTCTATAGTTTTAGAACTAGTTTCAAAACTCTGTAGGAAGTTTTTAGATTGGTTTATACAGTTATTTTAATGTAAATAATCCGACTAAGCCAACCGCATTGCCTTCCTTTTTTACGTTTTTTTTTTTTTTAAATGTGGTGAAAAGGTCATTTAAAGCTTCAATACATATAAATTTTCCTGAGTAATGAATACAACAAACATAAATGTAATCAGCTTTTGCTACGGACCCCTTTACGTATTTTTCCCTTTCACTCAATTTAAACTGTGAATATCTTGATGTGATCTGAGGCTAAGGCTTTTATTCTCCTGCAGTATGCTAAAGGCAATGAAACATGAACGCAGCAGAACCGCTGTGCTTTAGTTATCCATTACCAATACAGCCTCTGATCCCCTGCAGATACAGGAATCGTGCTAAAAAGCCATTTAATTATATCGCGAAAGCAATAAAAAAAGTGGACCCCAGGATGCTGCAGTGCCCCAGTTCTGTAACAGATCATCTCAGGCTTCCCGAGGTGGCAGAAAAATATAAATAAATAAAATGTCCAAAAAAAAAAGCTTAAATGTATTGTATTTTTTTTCTTATGTGGTATTCTTACAATGTTACTTAAGCAACATGATTTTTGAAATGACAAAGCATAGCTTGAAACTTTCTTCCCGTACATCAGGTTCACCACAGCTGGACACCTTAATCTCCTGTTGTACAAATTAGATTATTTAAAGTGTTCCATTGCCCTCACACTGTGGTAGGGGCTATGCTCTTGGTTACTGAATATTCATGAGAATGGAGGCCATCAATTCACTAACAACTAACGATCTCACTGAGGCATGAGACAGCACAGCAGCCATGTTGTAGGCTTAATCGATGCTCATAAAATGATCATGTTTCGTTTATTAAGACCTTATCACAATAACATTAGAGTGAGCCCACCCCGACCCATAACACCACATTTAGGGGGCTGATTAAACAAAGGGTAATTTTATATTGCTGGAGAAATCAATCTGTGCTCATGTAAACCACCTAATTACGGGCTGAGTACATGGGTTTAACCACTTCAAGACCGAGCCTGTTTTTTGGGTTCGGTGTTTACGAGTTAAAACCAGGTTTTTGTGCTATAAAATTACTTAGAACCCCCAAACCTTATATATATATATATATATATATATATATTTTATAACACCCTAGAGAATAAAATGGTGGTCGTTGCAAAACTTTATGTCACACCCTATTTGTGCAGTGGTCTTACAAACGCGATTTTTGTTTTAAAAATTCAGTTTTTTGAGTTAAAAAAATAAGACAACAGTAAAGTTAGGCCAATTTTTTCCATATTGTGAAAGATAATGTTATGTCGCGTAAAATGATACCCAAAATGCCATGCTTTAAAATTGCACCCGCTCCATTGGCGACCTTTAAAAAATTCTACAGGTTAGCAGTTTTGAGTTACAGAGGAGGTATAGTGCTAAAATTATTGCTCTCACTCTAACGATCGCGGTGATACCTCACATGTGTGGTTTGAATACTGTTTTCATATGTGGGCGGGACTTACATATGCATTTGCTTCTGCACGCGAGCTCGCGGGGACGGGGTGCTTTACATTTTTTTTTAATTATTTATTTCACTTTTTACTTTTACACTGTTCTTTTTTTTTTAAAAAATGTGATCACTTTTATTCCTATTACAAGAAATGTAAACATTCCTTGTAATAGAAAAAATCATGACAGGACCTCTAAAATATGAGATCTGGGGTCAAAAAGACCTCAGATCTCATGTTTACAGTTAAATGCAAAAAAATAAATAAATAATAATTTGAAAAAAAAATGACAGTGCAAAAAAAAAAATGGGCCCTTTAAGAGCATTGGGCGGAAGTGACTTGTGACGTTGCTTCCGCCCTGCCATGTTATGGAGCCGCTCACTCGGCTCATGGACACTGGGGGCAGAGGAACCGATCATCTCCACCGCCGGCAAGTCTGGTAAGTGACGGAGATGACCGGAAACCGCCGGGGGGGGGGGCCCCTCTCCCGCCGCTGATAAAAGTGATCTCACGGCGAATCCGCCACTAAGACCACTTTTATTTTGTTCAGAATTGCCGGCTGAAAAAAAATATATCGGGGGGTTATGGTAGCTATCTGCTACCATAACAACGGTATTCCACTTCAAAGTGACCGCCGCCAGGTGACGGCGTCGGTCTGGAAGTGGTTAAATACAAGAGCCACAATGAGGAGGAAGAAACTTCCTGTAGATGTGAGATAACCATCTCTCAATCCAACTATAACCTAAAACTTAAAATGGTTCTAAAGTCAAGGAACCCCACCCCATACCTAAATAATTACTTGAGTCCTGTATCAATCCAGTGCTGTGCTCATCTGTGGAGGTTCCCTGCACCCCTCCCCATCTCTTGGCTAAGTGCAGGCAAGAGCCGTTGGGTCCTGCTGTTCTCAATCAAATCCTGTGAGGAGGGATCGGGGGGGGGGGAGGCCTGAGCCATGCTGTGTGTGTCAATATATGCACACAGCATGGCTCAGGAGCGAGACTCCTGAGCCATGCTGGGATTAAGTTCACTTTCATAGCAAAGAGGGACTTTTGAATTAATTCCAATTCATCGAATCACTCTTCATAACATTCTGGAGTATATGAAAATTGCCATTATAAAAAGGCAAGCATTATAAAGAGGCAGCAGACTTCGCGAAAAGTAATGTTTGTGTCATTCTCATAATTTTTGGCCATGGCTGTACACCCTGTGCACTCCTAGCACAGTACACGAGCAGTCACAGTCAGCTCCCGGTCTCTGTTTATGATCTAGAGAGCTGGCAGGACAGGCTCCCGATTATGTGACTACTGTGACAGCCAATCACAATGAACACATAACCAGTGAGCCTGTTCCACTTCTTGAAAATGAAACCCACTTAAAGGGTCATTGGGTGGGTTGAAATCATCTAATGGAATCAGGAAAAAAAGCTCTGGAAAGGTTATTGCAAGAAAAGCAACCAAATTGAAGATATTGAATTTTAGTGTGGGTTAAAAGTAAAAAAAAACATGAACAAATCTAATTTACTGGGATGGGAAAAATCTTCTTTTGGGCGATTTATTGTGTACAAGGGCCAAAAGTCCACTGAAATGCATTGTATCCCAAGTAGAAGACATTTAGCAACTCTTCCACAGTAGCACGGGATACCTTGATTTTAGAAGCCACCTGCTTTGCCATTAGGTTGTGACCTTCCTTGAGGATATTCAAGTTTAAACCTAATTGGCAGATGTTTTGCAAACTAAAAAGTTCATTAGTATTCATATATGTTAAAGACTCCATAATTAAAACAGCAAAAGTGAATAAATATGCATTGAAATGAACGGGTCAAGAAATGCTTACCTGATCCTTTTTGTGCGGATGATAAATTTATATTGATAGTCACCTATTAATTTACGTAATATAACTGCATTAAAGTAGTCAAAAATTGCTAGAAGGCAGATGATTTTTTTTGATAGAGGAGGCTTAGGGGCATGTTTATAAAGCAGTAAAGGTGACTTTCCCTAAATATTCACTGGTGGTGAATCAATCACTGTCATTTTAAAAGACATACAGTATACCAGGAAAATTTACCTGCCCTGAATGTTCGGTGAATGTCAGATTAACTGTTTTATAAATATAAGCCTTAGTATATCTTTCCTGCCAAAAAACCTCCTGTCCCTTTTTTATAGCAATCTTTTTCTATATGCATGGGGTTATTTACTAAAACTGGAGGGTGCAAAATCTGGTGCAGCTCTGCATAGAAACCAATCAGCTTACAGGTTTTATTGTCAAAGATGAATCGAACAAGCTGAAGCTAGAAGCTGATTGGCTGCCATGTAGAGCTGCACCAGACTTTGCACTCTCCAGTTTTAGAAATCCCACCATGATGTGTAGACACATCTACATGTCTTCCTATTCTGTTGACAATGTCCCTCCACATGTGGGTCACAGATGGAAAAAAAAGATTTTAATCTTTCCCTCTCTAGCCAAAGTAAAAAAATTAAAAAATCAGCTACCGTTACACATTCAAAACATATACAGGATGATTTAGTAAAGACAAGTAGATGGCCAGGCGTACAGGCTAACAATAAAAGAATGAGGGGTCCTGGAGAAATAAAGGGAAATACTTCTCAATCCTTCCAACTACAGCATCTGTCCACCAGCTCACCACTAACTATAGGTATGGTCCTCGTAACAAAGAGGCATATCAATAACAGACAGACAAGTAGAAGCTCAAAGATAAATGGATTACTTTACAAGACCAAGCAGTTTGACAAGTATTGCTTTATTATCAAAAGGGTAACAAAATTTACAAACATACAAAAATACAAGACTTCCTCCACCTCATACCAATTGAAAATGACTGTTGGACAGATCCCAAATGGGGGTAAATGCAGAGGGGAGGTAGCCAAGGGGCAGATGGTCCCAGGCCAGACTGGATAATAGATATTACAGCAGACCTCCCCCCTCAATTAGCCGTGCATGACACTACTACCCCCATTCAAGCAGTCGGCGGTTGATTGGTCAAACCCACCACCCCCATCGCTCGCTTGTTGGCACACCAAAGCCGTACTTACCCCATCTAGGTCACGGGCAGCTTTGGCTCCTTCCTGCATCTCCTCCTCCTTGGCGGCTTCCTCCTCAGCGGCCAATATGGTCGCTTCTCCTTTTGGCCAATTGGCCACTTCCTAAATGGCCGGAAGGAGACTCAGGAAGACAATAGCAAACATTAATTTGCTATTGTCACACAACTGGGCAGGCTCAGGGCACAGTGCTCTACACTCCGGGCCCACCCTCTTTTGAAGCCAATAAGAGCCTCAAGTTCTTATCACGTGCCTCAAAAAAAAAAAACATTGAAATCCATGCGTCCGGCACCCTGCATGGGCCGGGCGCAGTGGATGGGCCACCACTGCCCCTTTGGGTACTGTTCAGTTAGTGCTTTCTCTGAATCAAATCACCAGAATATAACCAGGTCAGGGCAGCACTGACAGTGGAGTGGGCCTCAAGTCAACACAATTACTTGGATGGTGACATCCGGATTACTTGTCCCTTGGCTACCTCCCCTCTGTATTTCCATTTGAGATCTGTCCAACAGTCCCTTAGCCTACATATCTACTATATGAGGGTAACCTCTGCCTATATTTAATAGTATTGGCATATATGATTGGATGTATGTGAGCATCTGCTTTTGGTGCAATCCATGACAACGTTGTCATTTTTAATTGGTGTGAGGTGGAAAGAGTCTTGTATTTTTGTACTTTTGTAAATTTTGATATCTTTTTGATAATAAAGTAATACTAGTCAAACTGCTTGGTCTTTAAAGTAACCGCTTTATCTTTAGGCTTAAACTTGCCTGTCTGTTACAGATAAATGGCCAGCAGAAGAAAAGAGTATCATATCACTGACTGCTGAAACATTATTTTGGTTAAGAGTTAAAGTGGTTGTCAACTCGTGACAACCACTTTAACCTACAGGTAAGCCTATAATAAGGCTTACCTGTAGGTGCCCTGCATATCTCCCAAACCTGCATGGTTCAGGAGATATGCAATGTACTAGATGTACCAATGTCATTTCGACACATGCGCAACACCGCGGGAGTGATATCACACGACTCCGGCCAGTCACAGAGCCGGAGATCGCAGCCCCAGAAGGAAGAGGGGCAGAAGATGGACGATGCTAGCACAGGGGACATCGCTGGATATCGCAGGCTTCGTTTGCAGGTAAGTGGCACATCTATTTTGCAGGGGACTATAGAGGAAGTAAATCCAATCTGGGTTTACTTCCTCTTTCAGCTGATTGTGGATGGTTCCAAGTCAACAGGTGAGCATTCCATCCCCACATACTGAGGTTGATTTACTAAAACTGGAGAGTGCAAAATCTGGTTCAGCTCTGCATAGAAACCTCCAGCTTCCAGTTTTTTTTTTGTCAAAGCTTAATTGAACAAGCTGAAGTTAGAAGCTGATTGACTACCATGCACAGCTGCACCAGATTTTGCGCTCTTTTAGTAAATGAACCCCAGTGGGTCTAAGGAGGTATGTAATAGTATAAAATGGTATTTGTAACAAAACAAGCTGCAATATATAGCATTTTCATTATTGGGATTAGTCATCCTTTAAACAAGACACTAGCGGTTCAACAGGTGCGTTCATTCATTCAGTTAGTGATCTGCTACATAGGCACTGGTTTTTCTCCTGGAACACTAATATATGTTCATAAGCAGGTCAGTAGGCATGGGAAAGGATCACATCTGTGTTTCTTAAGCTACTCTATGTCTGCGTTCAGGGAAAGTCTCTGAGATAAACAGAAGCAGGGCCAACCTAGGATGTTCAGGTGGAAAGCAATCAATAGTTGCTACCAATGTCTCAAAAACAAAGTGGAAACACAGTGTAAACAGGCTTGTAAATGATCTCAAGAGAATTTTAAGTGTTAAGACTTAATCCGGACTTGTGAGAGGAGGTCAGAGGACAGCCATGAATAAACTCCACAACTCGGAGAAGTATGTGAAAGTCTTACCAGTTAATTACTGAACTCCTTCATAGAAACTAAAAGGCAGCTCAAGCTGCAGGAAGGATACAAAATGTCAAAGTGCCACAGCTATGAGTGAAATAAAAACAACACGGCCTGGATTACAAATGTGTTGGTGATAATGACAACTAGCATTCGAAAAACTGCATTAACAGATACTGAAAAATGAAACATACATTCAGTCAACATTTAGGCTCCATGCACACTGTATCTGATAAACGACCGTTTTTGGTAGTTTGGGCATTTTTTTAACAGCCTAAATATGCCGCTTTATGTTATCCTATGTGTCCATGCACCCATGGACGTTAATTGTCGTTTAACAGCAGTGGCGTTTTTGGGCTGTTATCAGAACGCCCTGAATTGGCGTTCAAAAGTCGTTCTTTTGACCACAAAAAATGCTAAACACAGATAAATGCCGCTAAACGCTCATAAACGCCGGTAAACAGCGGTTTATCGGCGTCCGGCGTTTTTTGCAGTCAATGGAAGCATATGAAGAAAAAAAAAGCCCAAAAACGCTGACACTGGTAAACGCAGATAAACGCTGCTTACAAAACGCTGCAAAAGAATGTTTTCTAAGCAGCGTCTCCTGCCCGATGCCGAGAGAGCCCAGATAGCGTCCAGTGTGCATGGAGCCTTATTGCAGAATCTTGTATTTCCTTTAAAGGTAAGTTTCTAGCATTTAATAAAGTGTATCTAAATGCTTAAGTAAACATCTAATATATTGCAACTTATGAATTCTAAATACTAAAGTCTTGTTTTTTTTATTTAAAAATAACAAAACATGTCTATACTTACCTGCCCTGTGTAGTGGTCTTCCACAGAGC
The DNA here is from genome assembly GCA_018402905.1 of Glandirana rugosa. Classification (NCBI taxonomy): domain Eukaryota; kingdom Metazoa; phylum Chordata; class Amphibia; order Anura; family Ranidae; genus Glandirana; species Glandirana rugosa. The sequence continues at coordinate 594,176 of BLSH010424466.1, read as the reverse complement.
AGCTCAGATCCTCCCCTTCTCGGGTCCCTCTTTGGTGCTCCTGACCCCTCCCTACTGTTGAGTGCCTCCACAGCAAGCAGCTTGCTATGGGGGGCACCCAAGTTGAGCCACAGCTACCTATGTCCAATCAGATGGCTTGGCCCCAATCTCACTCTCTCATTGGTTTACTGACTTTGATTGACAGCAGCAGGAGTCAATGGCGCCATGCTGCTGTCTCAGCCAATGAGGAGGAATGTCCTGGAGACCCGAGTCTCTCATGCATCATCATTAGTATTAGGGAGGCTGAGGGGGGCTGCTGCCTTTAAATATAGTCGCCCCATTATTACTATTATTTTTTTAGGCTTTTTTTCCCCTTTATTTTCACCTGGTGATTTGGGTCTGTCCAGAAACATGTACAAAGCTTTCCACAAGCTTTATTGAAGCTTTAAAATACCATTCATCTCCAGTTTGTAAATGTTGAACACAGACCCTAATGTGAGTTCTGATTGTCACTTTAAAAACAAGCTGCTGGCAGGCTTCACACTTTATTGAAACTTGTTGAAAGCCTGCTGAAGTCTACTACCAGCTTGTTTAAAGTGGCAATCAGCACTCCCATTAGGGCCTGTGTTCATTTACAAACTGGACATAAATGGTAGTTTAGAAGCTTCAACAAAGCTTGCTGAAAGCTCTGCAAAAGCGTTGTCGAAGTTTGCTGTTCACCCTGCCCTTATACAAGCTGAGGCCGGTGTAACACATGCCTTAACATGGTCCCAAAGGTACAAGGTTTTTTACCTTAATGCATTCTATGCATTGATTTAAAAAACCTTTGGGGTGTAGCCCCCCCCCCTTATTCTTACATGAGCCCCATCTCAATCCACAGATATACATGAGAGCAGCGTCTCTCTCTCCTCATTGGCTCATGCAGCAGCCAATGAGCCAGCTGCTGTCAATCACATCCAATGAGCCAATGTGAATAGAACAGGGGAAGAGCCGAGCTGCGCTGTGTGTGTCCATTCACAGGAGCATGGCTCAGAAGTGGGCCTGCTTTAGTGCTCCCATAGCAAGAGGCTTGCTTTTGGGGGCATTCAGCAGGAGGAGGAGCCAGGACCAAAAAAAAGAGGCTTCTCTGTGCAAAGTCTTTGCACAGAACAGGTAAGTAAAACATGTTTGGTATTTAAAAATAATTCAAAGACCTCAACTACCTGTAAGAGAGGCTCATGGCTGTAAGGAAAGCCTCTTGCTCATCCTTTGATAAACACTGGAACTGTTGGAGAGATTGGTATATGCGATAACTCTGTATAGAGCAGTGGTTCTCAACTCCTGTCCTCGGGACCCACTAACAGGCCAGGTTTGCAGGATAACTCAAATACATTGCAGGTGATATCATTTACTGCTCAGTGATTGCAGTATTCTAGTCTGCATCTCCCCAAGGTAATACTTAAAATCTGGCCTGTTGGTGGGTCCTGAGGACAGGAGTTGAGAACCACTGGTATAGAGGATAGGTGCTTTCTTCAGAGCATGTTCATCTACATTTCTACTATTCCTTTTCTGAGCCACTTTGTAAATTGTTGCTCTTTTGATCACATGTTGTTTTTATTTTATTTGTTTATACAGTACCTTACAGTTTCAGTGCTGCACTTGCTGTCATTTAAAGGTAATGTACCTTGAATTACCTGTATGTTAAAAACTTGTTAAAAAAAAACTATGAAACAAAAAAAAAAAAATAAATAAAAAAACAAGCCTTTAGTATTACTTAAAGTGGTTGTATCATCTAAAATATGATTTTTACCTACAGGTAAGCCTATACTAAGGCTTACCTGTAGGTAAAATTAATATCTCCTAAACTTGTACGGTTTAGGAGATATTCTCACTGCAAGCAGCCGTGACGTCTCGTGGCTCCCGCCATTCACAGCGCCGGAGCCGTGAACCAGAAGTATCCACAGAGTGAAGATGGAAGCTCCCTCTCCGGGGATCGAGCAGCCCTGTCGGAGCTTCGTTCTGAGGTAAGTATTTCATAATGAGCTAGTGTGACTTTTTATAAGGGGATACAACCTCTTTAAAGCTGACCATACACTGTGCATTTCAGCCAGTTCTTGATGAGCCAACCAAAATTTGATCAGTGGGTGGCCCTCTCACCACCCTCCCACATAATACCCTTTGATTGACAAATGGAAGGAGTCGGGTAGAAGGTTGTCAGTGGGTCAACTGTCAAAATACAATAGCCACAGTACAAGATTCATTCATCTGCACTGCAAACCATGGATGGAGGAATCTGTTAGATTTTTTTTTGTTCAAACTGTGTTTGGTCAGCTTTAGTTAGTGGAAAAGGATAGCCATTTTTTCAGTTTGTTTCAGAAACATATAGCCACATCACAAGTAGAATAAAAAAAAAAACATAGAATACTGTCATTGCTAAAACTGTTGTCTGGTAAATTAAAGTGATACTAAAGATTTTTTTTTTCTTTTGTTTAAAAATAACACACATGTTATACTTACCTGCTCTATGTAGTGTACAAAGAAGGCGGGGTTTGGGGCCATATTTATTGTAGCATGTACATACATTTCATAGTATAACAATTGGTACAAACAAGGGTCAAAAAAGTATATATATATATATATATTTATATATATATACATAATAGTACATTCTGGTAGATCTATATGCAAGGATAATATCGTAACATTTGACAATATATTGTGTACAATATTGAGAGCCAATAGTAATCCCTATTGCGTAATAAATATAAAAGATCAAAAGTTTGCATGGTAGAATCCAGAATAAAACATCAATGCAAAAATGCATTTGCGGTATCTTGAAAGCATATATACATCTAGGAATGTTTGACGCATTTCGTAAATTTGTTCCACTTCTTCAGGAGCAGATGCATAAATTGTGGCTGCAAAAGATATATAGAGACCAATATAGTCCATTATTGGATCCTGCTAATAAGGAAAGGGGAGAAAATAACAACTGGAGGATGGAAATGACAAAAATCCATCCCTGTATGTCTTACATATTGGCTCAAGATCCAACCGTGCGGTATTGAAAACCGAAGGCCGTGAAGAATGTCTTTTTATATTAGATATCATCCTTGCATATCGATCTACTGTAATGTACTATTATGTATATAGATGAAATAATCATTTTTTGACCCTTGTTTGTACCAGTTGTTATACTATGAGATATATGTACATGCTAAATAAATATGGCATTAATTTCTTTTAATCGCTTTCATGTGCCTTATTTAAAGTCTCAACCCCTCCCCCCTATATTGTACATTAGATTAGGGATGGGGGTACCTACACCTAGGTGCTTCATTTAAAGTCCCAAACAAACCCTTCTAGTTCAATTGCTCTGTGTAGTGGTTTTGCACACAGAAGCCCCGATCTTCCTCTTCTCGGGTCCCTCTTCTGTGCTCCTGGTTCCTCCCTCCTGTCGAGTGCCCCCAGAGCAAGCAGCTTGCACTGGAGGCACCCGAGCCAATGCTCTGTGGGTCCGTTCAGACACAAGGTTGCGAATCAGCCCCACCACCTCTAATAGCCAATAGCGCCCACTGCTGTCTAAGCCAATAAGGAGGGAGAGTCCCCGGACAGCAAACGAGGCTCTGGTGTGAGCTTTGGGTTCAGGTAAGTATGGGGGCTGCTGCATATACAGTTGTATGCAAAAGTTTAGGAACCCCTGACAATTTCCATGATTGTCATTTATAAATATTTGGGTGTTTGGATCAGCAATTTAATTTTGATCTATCAAATAACTGAAGGACACAGTAATATTTCAGTAGTGAAATGAGGTTTATTGAATTAACAGAAAATGTGCAATATGCATCAAAACGAAATTAAGCAGGTGCATAGATTTAGTAGAGCCTCCTTTAGCAGAAATAACAGCCTCTAGACGCTTACTATAGCCTGTAATGAGTATCTGGATTCTGGATGAATGTATTTTGGACCATTCCTCCTTACAAAACATCTCCAGTTCAGTTAGGTTTGATGGTTGCCGAGCATGGACAGCCCGTTTCAAATCCCCCCACAGGTGTTCAATGATATTCAGGTCTGGGGACTGGGATGGTCATTCCAGAACATTGTACTTCTTCCTCTGCATAAATGCCCGAGTAGATTTTGAGCAGTGTTTTGGGTCGTTGTCTTGTTGAAATATCCAGCCCCGGCGTAACTGCAACTTTGTGACTGATTCCTTGACATTATTCTGAAGAATCTGCTGATATTGAGTGGAATCCATGCGACCCTCAACTTTAACCAGATTCCCAGTACCGGCACCGGCCACACAGCTCCACAGCATGATGGAACCTCCACCAAATTTTACTGTGGGTAGCAAGTGTTTTTCTTGGAACACTGTGTTCTTTTGCATTGTTATGACCAAATAACTCAATCTTTGTTTCATCAGTCCACAGCACCTTATTCCAAAATGAAGCTGGCTTGTCCAAATGTGCATTTGCATACCTCAAGCGACTCCGCTTGTGGCGTGTGTGCAGAAAAGGCTTCTTTCGCATCACTCTCCCATACAGATTCTCCCTGTGCAAAGTGCGCTGAATTATTGAACGATGCACAATGACATCATCTGCAGCAAGTTGATGTTGGAGGTCTTTGGAGGTGGTCTGTGGGCTGTTTTTGACCGTTCTCACCATCCTTCGCCTTTGCCTCTCCAATATTTTATGTGGCTGCCACTTCTGGCCTTAACAAGAACTGTGCCTGTGGTCTTCCATTCCCTCACTATGTTCCTCATAGTGGACACTGACAGCTTATATCTCTGCGATAACTTTTTGTAGCCTTCCCCTAAACCATAATGTAGAACAATCTTGGTTTTCAGGTCATTTGAGAGTTGTTTTGAGGCCCCCATGTTGCCACTCTTCAGAGGAGAGTCAAAGAACAACAACTTGCAATTGGCCACCTTAAATACCTTTTCCCATGATTGGATGCACCTGTCTATGAAGTTCAAGGCTTAATGAGCTCACCAAACCAATTGTGTGTTCCAATTAATCAGTGCTAAGTAGTTACAGGTAATCCTTCAGTTATTTGATAGATCAAAATTAAATTGCTGATCCAAACACCCAAATATTTATAAATGACAATCATGGAAATTGTCAGGGGTTCCTAAACTTTTACATACAACTGTATAAGGTTTTTTTTCATCTTAATCCATATAATGCATTAAAATGAAAACCTTCTGCCTTTAGAACCACTTTAAGTCATCACTGGTTATTCAATTTCAGTGACCCAAGAAGCAATGAAGTCACTGGATTGACATGGCAGTCAGGAAAGTAGCATTTTCAGAAGGATAGGACAGAAATTGAAGGCTGCATATTTATCTCGGTACAATTTCCATAAGATAGTGGTAAATTAATTTGTTTGATTTAATTGCAAACCCACACACTCCATTTATTGTGCAATTATGGCAATAATATTCATCCGTTGTTTGAAAATTCAAACCTGTTAAAGAAGTAAATTAATTCATTGGCTTCCTCATTTCATCCACAGAATCGTTTTTAAGTGCCAAATAAGCAGAAAGCTTAAATCTCTGCAAAAGTAATTAATTCTGTTTCAGTGCCTGTGTTATAATGGGAAGAAAGGACAAAACAAAAAGGCAGTTTACTGTTTTTCTATGCATAAAAGAATCATTTAAATGCGAAGGACAGATATATGTACCGGGTTAGCCGAAGACTGCGACAAAGACTGAAAAAACACACAGGTCAAATGAGTAAAAGCAAATGTTAAGGGATCATTTAAAATTGAAAGCCACCTTCCGAACCATTAAAATGTAACCCCACTTAGTGCTTAATGGTGAAGAACAATTTCAAAACACAACTAAGCAGCCATAAATAATATATATATATATATATATATATATATATATATATATATAATCATAAGGTTATATAATCATATTTTCTTTATTTTATTCATTCATTATTTATTTTGGGGAGTTTAGCATCATATTAAATGGATAGCCTTAGGATCATATTATTTTACCTTTTGGACCATGTTTCATTTTACAATTTAGAGTGTAACATAAAACATGGTAAGAGCCTACAGCCCCCACACCCACTTACAGAATCTGGGGGTTCTTCTTCCTGCTAGCTCCAGTCATATTTAAAGTTGTCATAGTTGCATCTTTCATTCAAAAAGAGTTATAAATAAATGTCATTGGATAACAGTGCTGTATTACCAAATAGGCAGAGTAGGCACTGGCCTATGGGCCCCATGCCGTTTAAAGTGGTTGTCAAGTTAAAAAAAAAAAACACCTGCAAGACAAAGGCATAATGAGCTAGTATGCATCGCATGTTAGCTCATTATAAAATACTTACCTTAGATTGACGCTGTTGTCCCCGAGCACCGCCGTGATCGTCGTCATGTTGACTGTCTCCTTCCGAGGATTGTAGGCTCCAGCCAATCACAGTGCGAACTCCAGCGCTGTGATTGGCCGGAGCTGCGCTGATGCCACTCCCACGTATGCGCATGGGAGCCGTCGTTTACGGCACACTTAGTGAAGAAACAGCCCATCGGGCTGTTTCTTCACTGCGCATGTGTCGATGACGATGGCAAATGCACCTATGCTGTATATCACCTAAACCGTGGAGGTTCAGGAGATATGCAGGGTACCTACAGGTAAGCCTTATTATAGGCTTACCTGTATAGGTTAAAGTGGTTGTCAAGAGTTGACAACCACTTTAAGGGCCCAGTGACAATGGGTCAAAACAATATTGATTTAATCTTGAAAGAAAATTACAAAGAAGCTTTCTTAAAGGAGTTGTAAAGGCAGAAGGCTTTTCATCTTAATGCATTCTCTGCATTAAGATAAAAAACCTTCTGTGTATAGCAGACCCCCCCCCCCCAGCACCTGAGCCCCATCCCTGTCCAGTAATGTCCATGAGTCCCTCGACTCTCCCCCAATTGTCTAAGACACAGCAGCAGCGCCATTGGCTCTCAAGGCTGTCAATCAAAGTCAGTTAGCCAATCAGGGGAGAGAGGGGGTCGGGCCGAGCAGCAGCTCCATGTCTGAACGGACACACTGGGCTGCAGCTCGGCTCGGGTGCCCCCATAGCAAGCTCCTTGCTGTGGGGGCACTGAACAGGAGGGAGGGGCCAGGAGCACCAAAGTGGGACCCGAGAAGGGGAGGATCTGGGCTGCTCTGTGAAAATCCACTGCAACAGAGCAGGTAAGTATAACATGTTTGTTATTAAAAAAAAAAAAAAAACGAGAGTTTACAATCACTTTAAATTGTTTACAAAAGATAGAAAAAATGCATTTTTAATTGGACCAGCTTGGTCTTCACTAAGTGCTACATTGGCTCTAAGTACTGTATGTACTGCAAGTGACTTCAGTGACATACAGTAAACAGTGCTGGCTTTCTGCTGTGAGACTCTCTTCTCGTCTCACACCCAGAACAAAATAGCGTCGGTCTGAGTGGCGCTCAGTCATTTATAGGCAACTTTGTATTCTGTGAATACAAAGCTGCCTGTGAATGGCTGAGCGACACTCAGACTAATGCTATTTTGTTTCAGGTTTGAGATGGGAAGCCGAAAGCCAGCTGAAGCTATATAAGGTACATATAGCACTTAGAGCCAGTGCAGCACTGAGTGAAGAATATAGTTTGTTTGGATCAGTATGCTGAGAGCCTGAGCCAGCTGCCGGTCAGGCATCTGGGTGGATCCTGACATTATTGTCTGGAACCCTGCAGAGCTTGGACCATCTCTGTGATGTCAACCGACAGCTGTTAGCTGAATCTGGGACACAGGAGTGCAGAACAAAGTGCATTCCTATGGCCCACATGAGAAGTATGGCGAAAAGAGCTATGGCCATACTTCTCCTTTATTAAAGACAATAATCATTTTTAAATCATATTATTACTGCCTACTTTTTTGTTGATTAGAAATCCTGTTTATGAATTTTGCATTTCAGTAATGCAATTTGTGCGTTTGTACTTAAAAATATGCTGAGTGTACCCAAGATCAACTGAATACGGAAAAAGAGATAAATAATGTGAATTTAATGTTTTATCCATGCATCTGCATATTTTGTGTGGCCACATAAATATAACTAATATACTGGGCAAATAGTTTTTATGAAACTCTCTAAACAGCAATTTAATTGAAACAGCATAAACGATGATAAAGTATAATGTATAATATATTTGGAAACTAGTTAAAGTTTAGTGGTGTTACCACAGTAATTTAGCAGGGAAGTATATCTTGTAAATATTTTCACAGCAAAGCAAAGCTCCATTATTGAGGTCCTCAGTAAGTGATTAAATTGTCTTTTATATAATCTGTATTGTTAAGCTATATCTTGTTTTCTGATTAACCACTTTACCTCCGGAAGATTTACCCCCCTTCCTGACTATGCCATTTTTTGTGATAGAAGTATGCAAAAAGAATTCCCCCTTGAGTGGGACTTTGAATAGGTACACCAACCACATAAGTATAAAAATATATATATTTATTCCAAAAAAATCAAAAAAGACATCAAATTCATGAAGACAATGCATCAGATACAATGTTGAACACATATATAATTAAAAAATACATTTCACCAATAATGCCTTGAGACGATGGTACTGTAAAGTACAATGCTGGTATAGCCGTTGTCCGGAGGTGGAATTTGGTTACCCAACATATATGTTTTGGGAAAATAACAGACCCTTCATCAGGGGTAGCTTTACAATGGACTGTGGCATAAAGGTGTGCTATTAAAAACAACAATCCTCTCTGGATGGAGGCATTGTTGTGCTTGGCTTGAATCGAACCCCCTCCAAAAACAATGGAAGGAGTGGGGTAATCGTTGTGTCACTAGTAGGTGGACAAAAAACGGTCAAAATAGGCAGCGTGTGACGACCAGAATAATTACCAAAATAATTTTCAAAGGGTCACCCCATATATCAACATAGAGTCCAGTTAAAGAAGGATCCCATAAGAAAAAGTAATATAAGATAAACGAAAAAAGAGAGGGGGTGGGGGGTGGAAGGACGGCGGGATTTTTTCTCTCTCAAAGGATCATCTACAAACAGGACCGGTGGGATCTACCAGCGGTCCCAAATGCGTCAGCCCCCTCTCATCTATCGTTTGTCGCGCCGCATCAAACAGCCACCCAGGTAGTGTCTCTATTTTTTGTGATACGCCACTTTATTATTAACTGACAATTGCGCGGTTGTGTGACGTTGTACCCAAATAAAATTGATGTCCTTTTTTCCCACAAATAGAGCTTTCTATTGGTGGTATTTGATCACCTCTGCAGTTTTCATTTTTTGCGCTATAAACAAAGAACTATCAACAATTTTGAAAAAAAAAAACAATATTTTTTACTTTCTGCTATAAAACATATCCAATAAAAAAATGTAAAAAATCTAATTTCTTCATAAATGTAGGTCAATATGTATTCTGCTAATATTTTTGGTACAAAAAAATCACAATAAGCTTATATTTATTGGCGTGCGCAAAAGTTATATCATCTACAAACTCTGGGACATTTTTATTTATTTATTTTTACTAGTAATGGCAGCAATCAGCGATTTATAGCGGGACTGTGATATTGGGGCACTAAGTGACACTTTTTTTTGGGACCAGTGACATTAATACAATGATCAGTGCTAAAAATATGCACTGTCACTGTACTAATGACACTGGCTGGAAAGGGATTAAACATCAGGGACAATCAAAGGGTTAACTGTGTGCCTAGCTAATGTTTCAGTGTAGTGGGGGAGGTGCTTTTACTAGTGGAAGGCATGGATTAGCGTTTCTGCTTTACAGGAACTCGTGATCCATACCTTCATAGCGGGGGCGAGCCGCCGACAGCGTGCACTCGCACCTGATAATCGTAAGTGCAGGATCATGTATATATAAATACTGAGATTGATTGCAATGTGCATTATTTACTGTATTTGATATTCATCTGCCTTTTTCACATTGTAAACTGCTTCAAGAATCAATAAAATATTTGTTTAAAAATAAATAAATAAATAAATAAATGAATCTGCACAGCACGGCCACCCTGTAGCAGTAAATCTGCTATGGAGCAGTCAGCAAGCGGTTAAAAAAAATACTGTATATTTTGAAATATATATATATATATATATATATATATATATATATATATAGGTATTGGGGTGTTTATATTCATGTGGCAGATGCATATTCCAATGAATTATGTCAGTACAAACTGCATTTTAGGGCATGGCAGCCCGCTTTTATTAAAAATAACAACACAGTTCACAAAGAACTCAGTTGCCCCCGCAGCGGTTTCCACCATCAACCGTGAACTGAAAATGCCAAGCCCCCTGGTTCCCATCAGCAGCACCCCTGCTTTTACCAGTCTCTCTGACTGCATTGTCCAGCTCTACTGGTTCTCTCGGCTCACTCAGCCTCTAGTTGCAGCCCCCTGCTGCACAGCCCACTCCTGGCCTCTGAATAGGGGTTCTCCTGACACCCCGATAGGAACCCACTTGACTCCTGGGATGAGACCTCCTGTCTCCAATATAGAAGCTGTGTCAGGAAACAACCTTGGTCCTGGGAAATCAGGTCGGGAAGCCTGTGCGCGGGTGTACATAGTGTGTGCGCGTGCGTGTGCGCTGGCATTGGCGCCCAAACGACCCATTTAAGTGGACAGCACCCTGAAAACAGTGCCGTCCATTCTACAGCGTTTGGTGTACCCGAGCTTCCTGTTTATTGTGCCTGTATCTGTTCCTGTGACCCACCCTTCTGCCTGCTCCTTTGTACTTCCACTGCCAGCCCGTTGATGAACCTTGCTTGTACCTGACTATTCTCCTGCCTGCTTCTCCTGTACTGCACCACCCGCTTGTTGCCGACACAGCCTGTACCACCACTCTACTACCAGCAGGTGTCCGGAGATACCACGTCAGTTGTCACCGGTGACCAGATCAACCCTCATGCCATCGTCACTCCTGAACCACCTGTCTGCTCTATCAGGGGTTCTTGAATCAGGGTCGCAAGGGAGGTTACCCCTGCATAAGTCAGACTCCACCACCAGGCACGTGACAAGCTGCCTCCAAACTGGGGGCCCTTAGCTATCTTCAGGCTTGAGTATATAACAACTCACACAGGCTGCCGGCATCTGTAAAATCCGGACACAGGATTGAAGGTTCCGTCCCAAAAACACTTTGGGACCTTCAAACTCCCGACCCCAATCCAGGTTTATAGAATCCAGAGAAAGCCAAAAACACAGCTTTCTCCTCTCAGAAACGATAGTCTGGAACCTTGCATTAAGCAAGGCAGATCCAGTTTCATTTTTCTCCTACACTTTCACAGTGGCGGGGCGTCACATTGTCACAATATACTGTATAAAAAGTAAAGGTAAAAAGTTTTCCTTCAGTTTTGGATAGATTGAAGAGGGATAAGAACACCTGTCAGGTTCTTATTGCTGTCTGTTCCCCTGTTAGGGAGATTCACCCTCTCTATTTGTCCTGCTTACTGTTATCAGTGAGAGTGAAAGTGAAAGAGAATCCCAAATTTTTGGTTGTCCTCAACACAGTAATAGAGGGGACATCTTCCAATGGGGATACTAATTCTGAGGACTGTCAGAAATTTCCCTACTTTGGAGAGAATTCTTCTCACTTCCTGTTTTAGCTATGGGACAGAAAGTGAAGGGAAATCTCCCCAATGGAACAAAAATGGCAAAAAAAAAACCTGACATGGGTTATGACCCTCCCTTTCTCTAAAATCTAAAATGAAAAAAAAAGTTTGACCTTCAGTTCTACTTTACTTTTACTAGAGCAGTGAGTGAAGTGAACCTTTGTTTTAATCTGGATGGGGGTTTAAACTGGCAGAGGTTTGATTCACTTCACTTCAGCAGTTTAACCCTCTTTGCATAAAGATGAAATATGAAGGATGTTCACAGGTTAAAGGTTACATTTTGTAACAGCGTAGATCAGATTTTGTTAAAACAAGGGGTCCAGACTGTGATGCCTAGTCCTCACAAAAATATTGAAACATGTGAATAGTTTTTGTACTGGAGATTTCAGCTGACCATAGTATGGACTGGCAGAATTTTAATCCATGAGTGGCCATATGTTGTTAGATTAACTTCTGTTGAACTGGCTTGTTGGAGTTTTTTTCTTGATCAGCCAGCTGCAGCCGCTGATCAGTATATTTTGACAGTGGAGATTCCCGCTGTCAAAATACAGGGGGAGACAGTGGCAGCCCATCTATGCAGGGCGCTGCCCCCCTAATCCATCCTTGCATGGCAGCCTGTCCATGCAGGGCGCTGGCTGCACAAATTTCAATGGGGTTTTTTTTTTAATAAAGCTCAGGCTCTAGATGGCTTCAAAAAAGGGTGGGCCCAGTTGTGTGACAATAGGGAAATAATATTCCCTATTGTCTGTCTGATCCTCCTCCCAGCCAATGAGGAAGTGGGTCCTGAGACCCGATTGGCCAGGGAGTCTTAGGACTCCCTGGCCAATCATGTCTCAGGACCCACTTCCTGTTCAGGTAGGAGGAGAGGCAACAACCCTACTCTTCCTTCCCCCGCCTCCTAAGGTAAGGCCTCTAATCGCTGCCTTCCAGTCCATCTCCCGTGGCAGGGGGGGATTGCAGCCTTCCCGTCCGTCTACTGCGGGGGGTCGATCGCTGCATTCCCGTCCATCTACCACGGGGGGGAGGATGATCGCCGCCCTCCCGTCCATCTCCCGCTGGGGGGGTTTGTTAGTTTGCCGCCCACCCCAAAATATTGAGCACTGGCCACCGGGGGGGGGGATTTTCTAAAACTGGAGAGTGCAAAATCTGGTGCAGCTCTGCATAGCATCAGCTTCCAGGCTTTACTGCCATAGCTTAATTGAGCAAGCTGAAGTTAGAAGTTAATTGGCTACCATGCACAGCTGCACCAATTTCTGCATGCACCAGTTTTAGTAAATCTCCCCTACAATACCCCACCAGCAGGGAGGATTTCTCTATCCACCTCGCTTGAGGTGGACAGAGAAATCCTCCCTGCTAGGACATTGGGAAGGGGGTATCCATTAGTAGACATGTGCAATTCGTTTAGTTACAAATCAAAATTTTGACAAAATTTTCACTATTTGGACAATCAAATGTATCCAAATCTTCAAATCACAATAGTAATGAATTTAGACAAATTGAAAATAAATTATGACAAAACAACAAATTAATTTGTATTCTTTTGTTTCATTAGGATGATATGATGTGATAGTTCGGGCCTTTTGTTAATGTTTGAAGCATCAGAAATAACGTAACAATGAATTATCCATATTGATTCGGATACATTTCATTTTTATTACATTAGCATCATTTCATTATTAAAAAAAAATACACTACATATGAAATGGAAACTTATTGCAATAAATACGGTACAGTACAAAAGTGAAAAAAGATAGTGATTCCTACTTGTTATGTTTAGGTTGGATGGAGGTGGATCCATCAGAATCTTTGAATCATAACATAACGAATGAATCAAAATTCATTTTGTTCCATTCATTCTTTGAGATGCATGTGACTCTAGTCAATATCGTCCAATCAGCTCATTCAATTTCTCTTTGTGGGTTGGACTAGCAGGGATGATTTAGAGTGCATATGTAATCTCCCGAAATAATAAATTAACACGTTAAAACAAACATAGCCAATCTTCTGAAATTACTTTTGATTCAGAACAACAAATATATGAAACAAATCAAAATCTATAAAATAAATTCCAAAACACAAATCATTCTAACATAACGAACAAGACTAATCAAAATGATTTTTGATTTTTTTTTTTCGTCGTTCACGTCTCTATCCATTAGGGGGGAAAATTCATCTATGGCCAGCTTTAGTGGAGTATTTATAAAAATAAAGTTCTGTTTGAATATGACAAACACTCCCACAGCGGCCATTTTTTTTCTCTTTCCTGATCATCTGTGCCATCTAGTGGCCATAATGCAGTGTTTTTCCTGAAATATCACAATAGGGAAAAAATGCTACATTATGGCCAATAGATGACTCTGTTTCCCAGGTTCAACTTTTTTTCTAGTTGCATTCACAAAAATCCACCTATGCTGACGTTTATTTTTTCCTTTTATTTTTTTTTTAAAGACTTGGATGTCCTTTAAATTACAGAACAGGAAAATATGCACCCAACACTTACAGCTCTCCTGCCTTGATTGAGTCTATTATGAAGCATTTGGAGATACCCATTATCGTTAATTTAAATGTAACTGCAATTGCAAATTTAGTTTGCTTTTGCTAAGGTTCTGAAATAGAGCCAGCAAACTTAAGTCGCTCTGCTATCATCTGAAAACGTTTCCAGGATTTATTTCCACAAGTTACAGAGCTGTTTAATCTGCAAAGAAGATAACACTGAATTCCTTCCCACATTTAATAACATCTATGAGCTGCTGGCAGGTCTGCAGAGTTATTCATTTTCAACACATGGGTGACTAGATTTGGACTTTTATCTACACCGGCCACAAATCATGTTCCTCCACAAACTGTACAATAAATCCAGAGGCCATGGTAATTTTTGATCTCCTAGGTAGCCTTAAAATAGTAAAAGAATAAATAAATAACCCTAACTGAATTCTGACAGTGCATCAAACACTTGATAGGGTATTTGTGTTAAAGGAGATATTTGTGAATAGTCCAAGTGCCAGAAGTAGTATGAGCAGATCGGGGATGTTTGAGACCAATTTATCAATTAACAGACTTTTGTTACTTCTTTTTTACGTTAAGAGATCAACATAGTTGATTCTATAGATTCAATAAAAGCAGATTTTTTATTAATGGCTGCCAAAGTTAAAGCGTAACTCCACTTTTGTTAAGAAACCCCCCGCGTGATCTATGTACATGGCAAGGATTATAACACAACCTTTGTGGCAGATTCCTACCTTTTGTTATTGTGAAGAAATCCCTAAGTAGGGTCTAATGGGAGTGGCTTCATAATTATCAACCAGGTGTGCAGCTGCAGAGCCCTAATGAGGAAATCTTCTGGGCCTGCATCCCTTTAGGCGTGTTCCTATTGGAAGTATCTCACCAAAAATGACATTTGTGTTGCAGGGGATGCCTGAAATCTGACTTGTATCTTAGGCAGACTTCTGGGAAAATTGGTGAGCCAATCAAACAAGCAGGAAATGATGTTGCTGGGGAGTGGTCAGTACACATTCTGTGTACAGAACAACTCTAGGGAGCCATATTGCATTTATAGAACATTACAGTGGCTGCAGATTGAAAAGGAAACTTAATTTTAATAACATTCAATTACAATATGAGTTGTGTCACAATTGTAAATGCTATATTATTTTTTCTTTATTTGCTATTTTTTTCCCCATGAAAGTGGAGTTACCCTTTAAATAAATGTCTAGATACCAGCACAAAAATCTAAAAATTAAGAGTGTTATCAAAGTAACACTACACTGTGGTTTGAAACACAAAAATATCACCAAGTGCATAATCTTTAAGGGTAACTCCACTTTTGTGGGAAAAAAATATATATAGCAAAAATAAATAAATAAAAATGATATATTATATATACAATTGCTAAAAATGACCTTTCCATTTCCATCTGCAGCGTTAACATTTTCTATAAATTTGATTAAATATGGCAACCTGTACAACTGTGCACAGAAATTAAATTTCCTGCTTGTGTGAATAACTCTGCACTGAGATACAAATCATCTTTAAGGCATCCTCTGCAACAAAAAAAATAAAAAATGTTTGTGTGAGATACTCCTTAACCACTTCAATACTGGGCACTTAAACCCCCTTCCTTCCAGGACCAATATTCAGCTTTCAGCGCTGTTGCAGTCTGAATGACAATTGCGCGATCATGCGACACTGTACCCATATGAAATTTTTATAATTTTTCTCACACAAATAGAGCTTTCTTTTGGTGGTATTTAATCACCTCTGGGTTTTTTACTTTTTGCGCTACAAATTAAAAAAGACTGAAAATTTTCAAAAACAATGCATTTTTCTTTATTTCATTTATAACATTTTCCACATAAATAATTTCTCTTCATAAATTTTGACCAAAAATGACACTGCTACATTTCTCTGGTAAAAATAACCCAAATCGGGGTTTATATGGTGTTGGCAGACAGACAGATGTTTTGGGGACTGTGACAGATGTGACGGGGACATACAGATGTTTGGGGGACTGTTTTATGGGGACATACAGATGTTTTGGGGACTGTGACAGATGTGATGGGGGACATACAGATGTTTGGGGGACTGTTTTATGGGGACAGTGATGTGTATGGGGACAGGGGCATCAGTGATGCTTGGTGCACTGTGTGGGGGGCCATCTGTGAGAGCTCTCTGTATGAAATCATCTTCATGCAGAGAGCTGTCACAGAGCTGCAGCTCCCCCCCCCCCCACACACTGAGCTCTCACTGAGCTCGGTGGGGGGAGAACTGTCACAGAGACGTTCGTCTCTGTTTACAATGTGACGGCTGTGATTGGACACAGCCGTCACATGATCGGGAGGGCCAATCACGGTGCCCATATCCCGATCTGTGCTCGGCTGGATCCTGTGCGCTGCGGGCGCCCGTTCTGCAGGATGTAAATGCACGTCCTGTCAGAACAGTGAAGCTCCCACCTGGCCTTATATATACAGTGGCCGGGTGGGAGGTGGTTAAGAGTTAAAGAGATTCTAAAGCCTAAACATTTTTACCTTAATGCATGGGTGTCAAACTCAATTTCATTACAGGTCATGTCAGCACAATGGTAGCCCCTGTTTCTGGGGTGTGCATGGTTCGGTTGTGCATTACATACGAAGTGCAGAGTTCAGGAGTGCCCTATGCACAGAGTGCAGGGTTCTCAGTGCCCCCACTGTCCACATCCATTCACAGAGTGCAGTTTCAGGGGAACCTTACCTACAGAGTGCAGAGTTCAGGGGTGCACCTTGTACAAAATGCAGAAGTAAGCTATGTGCAGATTTAGGGGTGTGACATGCACAGTGCATAGTGTGCAACGCTAACTCCAACCCTCCTTCAAAGTTTCCTTGCATTTCTACTCTCTCTCACCTGACTCGGCTCTAGTACCTCTCTGCGTAGGCAGATCTGCCTCGTCTTGCAGGAAGATCATTCTCTTTCTCTCCCTCTGGAGATCTGTCCCTGCCCTGCCATCTGGAGCTGCTGAGAGCAAGGCTGCCCCCCATAAGCTCAGAAGGCTTCTGTATTTACATGTAACAGCGGGGAGCGAAGGATGAGAGCCGAAGGTGGTGGAATGGAGTTCTGTCACGTTCTGGCTGCAAAACTGGGTGCGAAGGCCACATGACATGGATGGGGCCCGCAGGCCTTGTATTCGACATACGTGCCTAAATGCATTACTGGGGAGGTTGAGGGGGCATATTGCTACCTAAACATTTTTACTTCTCGGTTTGATCAGATGCTTTTGAGGGGGCAGAGGAGAGATCCTCTAATAGACACCGGATATCTCAGTATAGAGTACTTATCACTGCCCATGCTAACACAATGGATGTTGTTCATCCCTTCCCTAGTGATAGCAAAAATTTGATCCAAAAAAAAAAATCAAAAGACAGTGTAAAAAATGTAAAAAAATAAAAATAAAAAAACCACAAACGCATATGTCAGCTCCAGACGCATATGTAGCCTTTGATCGTCCCACACATGTCAGGTATCACTGCAAATGTCAGAGCAAGAGCAATTATTCTGGCAAGAGATCTTCTGTTTAACTCTAAACTGGTAACCTGTAAAGGCTGTTAAAGTACTGTCTAAGGACATTTTAATGTACTTTAGTTTGTTGTCATACCCCGTTTGTGCACAATTTGAAAGCATAACAGGCAGTGGTGGCTGGTGCCCCACTTTTTGGGGGCGGCCTGATACCCCCCGTGGTCGGTAGGTCGGTCAGTTACAACCACCCCCCTTCCCCATCTCTCAATCATCAGCTCATCACGCATCAGCACTTACCCCATTTAGGTCGCGGGCAGCGCTTTCTCCTCGTCGGCTTCACCCTGCATCTCCTCCTCTTCGGCTTCACGGTAGCTCCCACTGCATCTTCCCCTCCTCCTCCTCGGCGGCCAATACGATTGCTTCTCCTCTCGGCCAATCGGGTCTCAGGATTGGCCGGGAGGATTCTCTATTGTCACACAACTGGGTGGGCTCAGCGCCCCGAGCCCACCTTTTTTGAAGCCAATTAGAGCCTCTGGCTCTAACCATGTGCTTCTAAAAAAATAAAAAAAAACCCCACAGGAATCCATGCGTCCGGCGCCCTGCATGTAGATTAGGGGCCGGACGCATGGATTAGGGGGGCGATGCCCCTGTGCCCCATATGGACGGGCTGCCACTGATAACATGTAAGGTATTTACTCAGCGTAACATCATCTTTTATATTTTAGCAACAATTAGGTATTATATAGTGTTTGTGTGCACAAAAAATCATAAAAGTACATTTTTCCCTGAAATTTTGTGTTTCAAAAATGGCTGTGCAAATATTGTGCAACTTAAAAAATTACAACAAGCTAAGCCAAGCTTACAAGCTAAGCAGAGCGATAAACTCTCCACAGGATGCGGAAACCTTGCAAGAAGATCTGAATAAATTAATGGGGTGGGCAGACAAGTGGCAGATGAGATTTAATGTAGAAAAATGTAAGATAATGCATTTGGGTACCAAGAACAAAAAAGCAAACTACTCACTAAGGGGAGAGCCTCTGGGGGAATCGAGAATGGAAAAAGACCTAGGGGTCCTAGTGGAGAACAGGCTCAGCAGTGACATGCAATGCCAAGCTGCTGCAAACAAATCTAACAAAGTGGTGGCATGCATCAGGAAAGGGATCAACTCCAGGGATAAATCAATAATTCTCCCACTCTACAAGTCTCTGTTGAGGCCGCACCTGGGGTATGCCGTCCAGTTCTGGGCACCGGTCCTCAGGAAGGATGTCCTGGTATTGGAAAGGGTACAGAGAAGGGCCACAAAGCTTATTAAGGGATTGGAGGACCTTAGTTATGAGGAAAGATTACAAGCACTGAACTTATTCTCTCTGGGGAAGAGACGCTTGAGAGGGGATATGATTTCAATGTACAAATACTGTACTGGTGACCCCACAGTAGGTACAAAACTATTCCGCGCAAGGGAGCACACAAAGACACGTGGCCATTCACTAAAAATAGAAGAAAGGCGGTTTAACCTTAAAAAGCGTAGAGGTTTCTTTATGGTAAGAGCAGTGAGGATGTGGAATTCTCTTCCACAAGCAGTGGTCTCTGCTGGGAGTCTAGATAATTTAAAAAAAACTGTTAGATGCACACCTAAGGGACCACAACATTGAGGGCTATACAATTTAATACTGATATTAAAAACACACACATAGGTTGGACTTGTGTCATTTTTTCAACCTCATTTACTATGTAACTACAACCAACATTTTATTCTCCAGGACCTTGCTTTTTAAAAAAAATTGTAAGGTTTGGGTGTTCTAAGTAATTTATAAAAAAAAAATAATGCAGACTTTAAAATGTAAGTGAGAAATGTCAGCATTGGACCAGTTTTAAAGTGGTTAAGCAGACAGTATAGGATGAGTGCCTGCAGTGTGGTGGTCCAAAAAGTAGGCAGGATGATGGATCAGTACAATGCAGTTTTCTGAGTTGTGAAAAGTGTTGTCACTTTAAATAGCCATATATCAATGTAACAGTGAGTGGATGGCAAGAGTACGTAAATTAGCTAAAATAAATTGGCAAGGAAAATAGGTCCTATATATGTGCCTCAGTTGTGTATTTAACCATTTGGTTGGGCTGCCCTTACGGGTCAATTTGTCTGCATTCATAAATCAGCCAAATAAATCTGTATTGATTACTGCAGTTTTGAAACTGAAATAGATAATGTAGAGCCAAAGTCAGTTTAGTCAAGACCTTTTTTTTTTTTTTATTTACATAAGCCGTGTTACTCTAATGCCCTTAAATTCCAGAACACTGGATATTATCATCGTTCTTTTATATACTTCACCCAAATGGGACTGTGTTGTACATCTGTTTTGACTCTGGGCTTGAAGGTAATTAATCATTTAAAAAGCAAGTGCAAGCCACAGACAGAAAGCACCAGAGCAGAGCCTACTGGAAGAATATTTCTTATCCAGAGCGCCATATCATTAATACAAGCGCACCGGACTGTCAGTTTGCCGGGTCAGCATTTTTTTTTTTGGTCATGTATCATTTTTACATGAAATCGTTAGGTTGTAACTCATGTGGAGCCAAATATCTATTTGAAGGAAGCAAATTTTTAAGTGACTATTAATTTGCCTTTTGGAACATGAACCATGTTGCTCTGTAAAGTGGTAACTCCGAATCAAAAAACTTCATCTGAATATTATCTAGATGAGGTTGTTAATATAGGATAATACTGGTGTTTTATTATACAGCATTATTAATGCATTGGCACTGGCAGCTATAGCCAATGTGGTATAATGTTGTAGATGTCAACTTATTTTGTTGCCTTCATACATTTTGGGTGTTTAATTTTGCCATCTTGAAGGGCAACATACAGTATTCTGAAATCCAAATGCAAACCAGTGGCATAGGAAGAGAAAACATTGGATTTGCAGATAAAGCAAGTCAAGCTGCAGGGGCCCAGATAATCTCCCCTCCCAGTAGTCTGTAGAGACCTTCAATTTTTTATTTACCTATCAAGTATGGGAGCTACTCCTCTTGACTAAAGTATGATTATTTGTGTGTGAATATTAACTTAAGACCCATCTTCCTGCTCCCATTTGCCTCCAAGTTCATCATACGCCATACTCCTACGTCCATGACCAAATGAGTTGCGGCCTCACTGACAACAAAATTCTCGATCCCCGACAGTCCAGCTTCCGTCCACAACTTTCCACTGAAACTGCCCACTTCCACTAAAATGCACCAACGACCTACTTACAAAGCAATGCGTAAACTGTTGGCGCTATATAAATTCTGTATAATAAAAAAAAACTGCTAAAACCAATGGACAGTACTCCATACTCATATTCTTGGATCTCTCTGCTGTTTTGCACAAAGTTGACCACCTGCTCCTCCTCAGCAAACTCCACTTCCTTGGCCTCAGTGAATATGCTTCATCCTGGTTCTCCTCCTACCTATCTCAGTGCACTTTCCGTGTCACTTACAACTCCAACTCTTCCATTCCTCTTTCTCTTGGGGTACCCCAAGGCTCCATTCTTCGGCCCCTCCTATTCTCCCTCTATACTTCTTCCCTGGGCCAGTTGATAACCTCCAATGGCTTCCGATACAAGCTTAATGCTAACGACACCCAGATCTATCTCTCCACTCCTCAATTCACCCCCTCGATCTCCTCACGGAACACAAACTTACTGAATGACAAATAGGTTTGGATGTCAGACTACTTTCTCAAACTTAAGCTTTGTAAAACTGAGCTTGTTATATTTCCTCCTTTCTGGTTCCCTCCCCATGACTTTACCATTAAGATCAACGGCACAACCATTGGTCCCTCCACACATGCCAGGGTACTGGATGTAATCCTTGACTCTCCTTCAGCCCCCACATCCAATCACTGGTTAAATCTTGCCACCTTAACCTCTGTAATGTCTCCAAAATGTGCCCCTTCCCGACTAACGACACCATAAAGCAACTTATTCTCTCCCTGGTCATCTCCCGCCTCAACTACTGCAACTCTTTCTTTAATGGCCTACCCTTGCATAGGCTATGCCCTCTTCAGTCTATCATGAATGCTGCTGCTAGATTCATACACCTCACTAACCAATCCGTGTCTGCTGTCCCTCTCTGCCAATCCCTTCACTGGCTTCCACTACCCCACTGTATAAAATGAAAGATACTAACCACAACATACAAGGCCATCCACAACATCGCCCCCCAGCTACATCACCAACCTCATCTGCAGATATCACCAAAATTGTCCCCTCTGCTCCTCCCAGGACCTCCTGCTCTCTAGCTCCCTTGTTACCTCCTCCCATGCTCGTTTTCAGGACTTCACTAGAGCCTCTCTCATCCTCTGGAACTCCATGCCACGGTATGTCCGATCAGCCCCTATGCTGTACACCTTCAGGAGATCCCTGAAAACTCATTTATCCAGGGAAGCCTACCCCACACCCACCTAAGAACTGTACCTGAGCCACTCACATCAAATCATGCCTCGCAGCTATTACCTTTTGTACCATCTCCCCCCTCCCTTTAGAATGCAAGCTCCACGAGTAGTGCCCTCCTATTCCTTCTGTATTGTAATTTTACTGTCCCTCCTCTACACTGTAAAGCGCTGCACAAACTGTTGGCTCTATATAAATCATGTATAATAATAATAATAATAATAATTATTATTATTTAATGGTATTATTATATAGTGGTTTGCACTTCTCGATCCTGCCTGGCAGCCTGGCAGCACTAGGGTAGTTGATTTGAATCTCAACCATGGCACTACCTACCTGGAATTTGCCCATTCTCCCTGTGTCTGGGTGGGTTTGCTCCAAGTAATCTGGTTTCCTCCCACACTCTAAAGCAGGGGTCTCAAACTGGCAGTCCTCCAGCTGTTGCGAAACAACAAGTCCCATGAGGCATTGCAAGGCAGACAATTACAAGCATGACTCCCACAGGCAGAGGCATGATGGGACTTGTAGTTTCGCAACAGCTGGAGGGCCGCCAGTTTGAGATCCCTGGTCTAAAGACATGGTCATATGTTATTAGCTCCTGTCCCAATTGGCCCTAGTATTTTTATATATGAATGTGAGTTTGGGACCTTAGATTGTAAGCTCTTCAAGGGCAGGGACGAATGTCAATGTATCATATATATGTGTAACGTGCTGCTTAAATTGATGGCGCTATACAAGTACCTGCAATAAGTAAATACATATAGGATTTATATAGTGCCAGATTGCAGTGTGCAGTACTTTACAAAATATAGGGAGACAGTACACTTACAATACAATTCAATATGAGGGATCCGTGGCCCTGCTCATTCGAGCTTACAATCTAAAAGAAAGGGTCAAATTATACAAAAGATAATAACTGTTGATAGAGAAAGTAAACTGATAGAGAAGGTAAGTGTACAGTTTTTTAGGTAGAGGCAGGATAAACCTCCCTGAAGAGTTTTCAGGGATCGCCTAAAGGCGGACAGAGTAGAAGATAGTTGGACATATTGAGGTAAGGAGATCTAGAGGATGGAGTGGTCCTAGTGATGAGCATGGGAGAAGGTGACAAGGGAGCTAGAGCATACTGTCTTGAAAGGAGCAAAGAGAACAATTTGTCAGTGGTTTTGTAAGTTGTTGTTAGTACTTTGAATTTCATTTGTTGGGTGAGCAGAAGCCAGTGGAGAGATTGGCAGCAGACACTGAATGAATTGATGAGGCAAATAATACTGACAGCAACATTACTGTTGGGCTAAAGGGGAACAGTCTGTGTAAAGGTAAACTAGCAAGACTGGAGTTGCAATATTCAACAGATAACCGGCTAACCGGGGGGGGGGGGATTACTAGTTTTAAGGTGCTGTTGGTTAAGAAGGGGTGCATTTTAGAGATTTAGGAGATGTTATGGTGCATATGTTACACCTGGAGAGATCCTGAACACTGAAAGAAACAGAATAGCCATCAATCACAGTGGTGACTAGGAACCAACTCAGTCTTGCATTACCATCTGTGGCCATGTTCTAATGTTGTTTTTATTATTATATTTTCACTTGTAGTACACACTGCATAAAGCCCCTGTGTAGTAATAAAGTATGGTCATCTGTTGCCCCACAGGTCAAGCTTATGGTCTCCAGCTGTCACAATCAAATTCAAATTGTTCTCTGTAGACTAATGATCTTATTTCATTTTACCCATCTGATGATGTGTTTATCTTTTTGCCAAGCCAGTGCTCCCTGATAAGGTGCTGCCTGGACTTTGTGCCTCACTACCTGTCCTGCATTACACTGATTTGCTAAGTCCTTGATCTTGCATACAAGTTTAGCAATGTCCCACCATATTTGTACCCATTTACACCAAGTTTATATTTTTGGTGATGTCATTTGCATCACATTTTCTAATATTGTTGGGCCCAGATGTGCTTAATGCTTGCGTCTGAGCTTTTCATCATGTCATTTCACATACATACGGTCCAATGAGAGCACCAAACAAACATCCAAGAGTCCAAGGTTTTAAACTACTTACTGACTCTTCACAGTTTATAAATGGTGGGGGGTTGAAGTGGTTATACCAGAATCATGACTGTAGCTACAGTCATGATTCTGGTATTGTTTTTTAGATCTGGCGATTATCTTTTATGTAAAAGTAATCTAAGTGGCCATACCGTGGTTCTGAGTGGTTCCTGGCACACAGTGAGTGGAACTGATGTTGTTCCTCCCGCTGTGTAACGTCAGAAACTGAAAGTGATGAAATCCTTGGTTTCAGTACGAAGTGACCAAGACTTTACTAGTTTTGAGTGGCCTTTAGATCAGATTCCACTGCCCCATTGTTTTTGTGTTATGATATACTTCAAAAATACTACTCAACAATCCTAAATGACCAGCAGTGAAAGGGGAAACCACCATGCAGTTGCCCTTTTACTTTTCCCTTTGTCCTTTTGGAATCTCTAATCTTTAGATCAGGTTTACCATGGTAGGTTGAATTCCTATAATTAGCACTGTTATAGCCTATAGCTTATAGCTTTATTTATTTATTTTTTTTGGTAACTGCTTGATTTTTCTTGTTCTAATCTTCAGCGTGATTCAATCCTAGCAAGTATATTTTTTTCTACAGAAGTGTCTCCAGCTGTGAGAAATAAAACTCAAAATGTTCTCTGTGGACTAATGATCTTATTTCATTTTACCCATCTGATGCTAAAGCTGATTATTTAAATAAATGAGAACACATGCACAGCCAAATGCATGCTTATTATTTTTATTACCATCAATAATGCCACATTTATTCCAAGCTAAATAGCAGGTATGGGTCACATAACAATACAAATGAAACTATCATTAATATTAGTACCATGACCAATGTTTAGGTATTCATTTGCATGCACATATTTCAGCATTCGGGGGAAATTGAGTTTAACAAAGTAGTACAAAAATAAATGATATAAATGATATCTGCTCAAGTAAGCATTTCAGTGTTATTATATAGGTTAACTCTCAGTCGCAGGTTCTTTTGGTTGCAAGGTCATTTTTGCAATACTTCAAAGTAACATAAGGAATGTCCTGACATATCATATTTCTTTCTTGACAGAAAGAGAATGGTCATCGTTAGAGCTCTTAAAGCCCAACTCCAAATGCAACTTTTTTTTTAAGGTTTGGGTTGAGTTGGTAAGGGTTAGAATTTGGTTTCAAATGAGGTCTATGTCCACAAGGAGGAGGTTTCTACTCATCTCCTCCATCTTGCAGAGAGCAATACAAACTTCACAAAGGTTTAAATTCTTTGCTTTACTATAAAAAATATTATTTTCAGACACAGTTCTGTCTGATACATATAAGTCCTTGTGTGTTCCTTATACGATCTAGACTGTTACCATTACTTACTATGGGTTCAAGACATTATCTGCATGTAATGAATGCTGAGAGTGATTGAGTACCATCAAACAATGGTAGTCCATTGGTAGGAGGCTGCTATAGGCAGACCAGTTCACTCAAACAGTGAACCTTAACCCTTCAATTCAAGCTGGATGGATGGTCTTCTCCCATCCTCCTTTGTCTAAGTTTATCTTTCTGTATGTCTCTGCTTTGTGCCTTGCCTCTGCTTGATATTATTCATTTGACACCACCTAAAAAAAAGTACTTATTTTGCTGGTGGTTGCCACATCAGCCATACAGGCCTTTCTTTAAAACATATCCCCCCTGCAAAGTACCCCCAATATTGAAAAACATATGGCCTTGGCCCAGGTGGGGTGGAGGGTTGTCTACATGCTCACTGTCCTCTCTTTCCCAGCCATTTAGGTTGTATACATGGAAACCGGTCTGGCTTAAATGTTAAGAGGAACCCCACGCTGTTTTTCTCCATTTTTGATGTACTATCAAACAAATAAACAAAAAAAATGGTGAAAAATGGCATTGGGCTCCCTTGAAATTCCAACTGTACACTTATCTAGGCATTTAGCCTGGATGGACAGGAAAGCATGAGGCCCCCCTTCCTATATCATATCAGAGCACACGCCTTTCAATATTGGTGGGGTTCCTTAACCCAGTGTTGATTGATAAGGACCCATGTCCAACATTCTTTCCTCCAAATAAGGAAAAACAAACTGCCAGAGATCCTGGGTGATGTCATTAACCTTATATTGTCATGACCAAATATGGTCAATAACGTCACCCAGGATCTGTGACTGTGTACATTCTAGCAGCCGTACATCTTCATTTATCAATAGGAGTGCAGTGGGAAAACAATGTCAGTCAATGGGTCATTCCAGCAGCTGAGAAACATTATCAGGTGGTGGGTTGACGTGGTCACATCTTTTTGGGGGACAGGAGGTGGAGAAGAGGTCTTTGTTTCCCCTTGTAAGGTGCAGTGCCCCCAATGTCAAAAACGACTTGTCCTAGTATAAGCCAGGAAGGGGGGCATGATTACGGCCCCCCTGTACCTAGCCATCCAGACTGCATGCCTGGAAAAGGGTCTGGCTGGGATAATAAAGGGGATAATACGCTGTACTTTTTTTTTCTTTGTTTTTTATTTTTTAATGTCTACACATGTCCTGTAGCATTCTAAGCATGTTATTTAAATGATTTTTGTATTTTAAATGTTGGCCTTCAAGCCACAAAGAAATACCATTTCCCCACTGAACGGTATTTAAAAAATGCCTTTGCGCATATGCCCCATGCTAGAGTCCATTCATGCCCTCGACCCCCCTTGTTAACAGTTTACCAATTTGCCTTGAAAAAGGCCTGAAAAATGATAACTTGTTTTATCTCCCATAGATTTCAGTAGGATTTGCGGCTAAGTTAGGAGTCTGTGGATTTTCCTCTGGGTTCCTCAAAGCTCTCATGAACCAAAACCCAGCTCAGTTCGCTCATCTCTATTGTTAAAAAATTGTTAACAGAACTTTTAACGCGGTCTATGCTTTTTAACCACTTCAGTACGGGGCACTTTTACCCCCCCCCCCCCCAATTTTTCGTATCTGGCGCAATTTTCAAGACAATTGTTAAAAAATTGTTATCTCTACTCGCTTGACTCGACCCAAAACCAAGTACTCTCGAAACTCCTTGGGTCTCCTTTTAGGTGTCTGAGGATTGAATCGGCGTTTAGGATGACTTTAGATACCCTCTATTTTGTTCAATAGTAAAAAGTCCGGAAAAAGTTCCGTTTAACCATTTGACAATTGTTCCCCCCAGCTCCCGTACTTACCTGAGATCGTACCCCGTATACGCGTTTCCGTAAAAAATTTATGGCAAGTCACCCCTTTACCATAAAGAAACACCGAACTTCCGGTTGTAAATTTTATGTTTTTAGTAAATTTATTGTACGAATCTTACGAT
>BLSH010424466.1:520553-531787 GCA_018402905.1 Glandirana rugosa | reverse complement strand
GAGCTTGATCTGCAACTCAAAGCAGCGGTATGTGAAATCTCTAATTTCTGCTATCTGTCCTCAGAGCAACAGCACAGACAGCAGTAGTAAAGTAATCTATCTCAGGATGCAGGATCAGGTCTTAAAATGGCTAAAATCTGTCCCTCACGCCGTCAGCTACCTTTCCCTATACTAACCCAAGGAGCATGTGACTGCAGCACTGTGACTCCAGCTTATAAAGAGGCTGGGTCACATGATGCACCGGCCAATCACAGCCATGCCATTAGTAGGCATGGCTGTGATGGCTTCTAAGGGCAAACCAGTGAAACGCTTGTTGATTGGCTGCCCTGCAGCTTCTCAACACGTGGAGTAAAATAGCAGAACCCCGGACCGAACCCGAACGATTTTTGAAATGTCCGGGTCCGGGTCCGTGCCACGGACACCCTAAAGTTCGGTACGGACCCAAACGTTACAGTCCGGGTTCGCTCAACACTAGTGGTGAGTGCATCAAAGTGGGACATGTGCTGAAAAACAGATAAGAAGTGGAGGAATATTCATTTGTATCAAGAACACTTTTTTCACACTGGTGGAGGGGACTCAATATATACATATATATGCATAGCAGAATTGGGTTTTTATGGAACTTGCTTTGTCCACTGGTACGCAGTCATGTTGGAACAGAAAGGGGCCATCCACAAACTGTTCCCACAAAGCTGGGAGCATGAAATTGTCCAAAATGTCTTGGTATGCTGACACCTTAAGAGTTCTCTTCACTGGAAATAAGGGGCCAAGCTCAACCCTTGAAAAACAACCCCACACCATAATCCCCCTCCACCAAATGATTTGGAGCAGTGCACAAAGCAAGGTCCATAAAGACATGGATGAGCGAGTTTGGGTTGGAGGAACTTGACTGGTCTGCGCAAAGTCTTGACCTCAACCCAATAGAACACCTATGGGATGAATTAGAGCGAACGCTGTGAGGCAGTCCTTCTTGTCCACATCAGTGCCTGACCTCACAAATGTGCTTCTGGAAGAATGTTCAAACATTCCCATAGACACTCCTAAACCTTGTGGACAGCCTTCCCAGAAGAGTTGAAGCTGTTATAGCTGCAAAGGGTGGGCCAACTCAATATTGAACCCTACGGACTAAGACTGGGATGCCATTAAAGTTCGTGTGCGTGTAAATGCAGGCACCCCAATACTTTTTTCTAATATAGTGGAAATCACATTTGTTAAAATTTGCTGTTCAGGCAACAGATATCATTTGTTGGTATGCATAATAGTAAAATATGCTTCTAAAGCATTTCAGTCCAATAAAACAATTTTTTTTTTAACTTGGCAGGATTACAAATGAAAATATAAATGGTTCTTCCAGTTACGCCTTTAGTCTTTACTAATCTAGGGCATGACCAATCTGGATGTTATCCTCCCATGAGATGGGGCAAATGCTTTGAAAGAAATGAAACAGCAATGTTAATAACCTGTGAGAATGAAGTGCTGGTAAAAAATGAAGGACAATAAAAACACTTGGAGGAAAGGCTTTTATTAAAGTTAAAACTCTCGCACATTTAGTGCACAATAAGTGCCAGAGCAGAGCCGCTAATGTTTTTTTAGCTGCACAAGGCTTTCTCCCTTGCAGGGATCAAACTGTCCATTGAGCATGATATATGGGGATGTAGCTAGCTTACAAAATATAATAAAACCACAGACTGAAATCTCTAAACATAGTTGTTAGAATTTTACCCTCTTGGCATCAAATAATTGCTGTGTTCCCATTTGTCTGACAGCGATGACTATTGGGGCCCATTGTGTTGGCCACGGACACTTCCAATGCCATGTCTAAAATTGTACAGTACGTTACTGCATGTGTCAATTCTATCATTTTGAGGACCCTTCCACATTCTCCGCAGTCATTTTATTTTATTTAGTTTACTCAGGTACATACTGTACATATGTATTTATTTGTAGAAGTATAAATATAGGGAATTTCAGATAAAAATTAAAGTGGTTGTAAAGTCAGAAGTTTTTTTTATCTTAATGCATTCATACATTAAGATAAAAAGCCATCTGTGTGCAGCAGCCCCAGAGTCTCATCTCGGTCCAGCAATGTTGCAGGAGTGTCTCGTCTGCCCGGGAATCCCCTCCTCATTGGTTGAGATAGCAGTGTGGTGCCATTGGCTCCTGCTTCTGTCAAAGTCAGTCAGCCAATGAGGAGAGAAAAGGGGTGGGGCCGGGGCTGCGTGTCTGAACGGATACAGGGAGCTGAGGCTCGGCTTGGGTGCCCCCCATAGCAATCTGCTTGCTGTGGGGGCACTCAACTGGAGGGAGAGACCAAGAACCCTGAAGAGGGACCCGAGAAGAGGAGGATCTGGGCTGCTCTGTGCAAATACACTGCACAGGACAGGTAAGTATAACATGTTTGTTATGCTTAACTAAAAATAAACAAGACTTTAGTATTACTTTAAAATGGGATTGACCTAAATTAACATAAACTATTTTTAATCCTTATGCTGCTACCATTAGTAAATAGATAGGAAGGTAAATTATAGGGTTGCACAGATACCATTTTTTTTATCGGCGTGTACGAGTATCAATACTTTCGGTCAAGTACTCGCCATACCGAGCACCAATACTCTGCAGTGCAATTTGCGTCAATACAAAATAAATGGGCGCAAATAGCACTGCAAACAATCGCATGCAATTTCCCCTACAGCTCGTGTGTGTGTGTATAGAAAAGGAAGCCCCATCTAGTGGGCAGTTTATTAAAAATGTTATAACTCACATTAAGTACATATCTGGTCAAATGTAAAAGCTGCATAGTGTCCCGGTCCCACCGATGATAGAATCACAGCCACTGGATGTGCTCTCAGGGCTGGAGGAGAAGTTCCAGGACCCCTGTGGGTATAAGGCGGAAATTATGTCAGCTTGGGGGTGGACCACCTTTACATCTCCTCTAGCCCTTTGAGCACCTCCTGCGGCCGTAATTGTCTATCATCGGCGGAACTGGGATACTATGGAGATTTTGCATTTGACCAGATATGTACTTAATGTGAGCTAAAGCATCCATTGGGTTGAGGTCAGGACTCTGTGCAGGCCAGTCAAGTTCCTCCACCCCAAACTTGCTTATCCATGTCTTTATGGACCTTTCTTTGTGCACTGGTGTGCAGTAATGTTGGAATAGGAAGGGGTCATCCACAAACTGTTCCCACAAAGTTGGAAGCATGAAAATGTCTTGGTGTGCTGACGCCTTAAGAGTTCCCTTCACTGGAACTTAGGAGCCAAGCACAACTCCTGAGAAACAACCCCAGACTATAATCCCCCTCCACCAAATGATTTGAACCAGCACACAAAGCAAGGTCCATAAAGACATGGATAAGCGAGTTTGGGGTGGAGGAACTTGACTGGCCTTCACAGAGTCCTGACCTCAATCTGATAGAATACCTCTGGGATGAATTAGAACCAAGACTGTGAGTCAGGCCTTCTTGTCCACATCAGTGTCTGACCGCATAAATGCGATTGTGGAAGAATGGTCAAACATTCCCATAGACACTCCTAAACCTTGTGCATTGCCTTCCCAGTAGACCAGTACAGTTGAAGCTGTTATAGCTGCAAAGGGTGGGCCAACTCAATGTTGAACCCTACGGACTAAAACTGGGATGCAATTTAAGTTCATGTGCAAAGGCAGTTGTCCCAATACTTTTGGTGATATTGTATATATATATATATATATTGTGGTAGTGTGGTACCCCAACAGGAGAATGACCCAGGGTTCTCAACCAGGCAGGTTGAGGGGCTCCACGGGACTTGCACATTTTGGGAGGAAACTGACTTTCCAGTCTCCTCATTCCTTTAAGAAGTCAGTTTCAGGACCTGGAGCCCGGGGATTTCATAGTGATCCGGGTGGGATGAAATCCCCAGTCCTTGGTCCAGGATTTAGGTTTAGTCAGGACACTGATTATGCAGGTGGGTGGGGGCCTGATAAGAGAAGTCATGATCAGGGTTTTGAGTCATGCACACGGGGAGACAGCTCCAGAGAGGGAGACAGGCGGTCTCCAGGGGTCTAAGGCTGCAGGAGGCAATCTAGTCCACAGCATCTGCAAGGAGGCAGGTCTGACGCGCAATCACGCTGCAGCGGATCGCTTACCAGCCAGGAAGGCTGTATACAGTGATAAGCCAGGAGGGCTAGGACATTGCTATAGCCAGGAGGGCTACTGATCGCTTATGAGCCAGGAGGCTGAGTCTATGGTTTCTGGATGTCGATGGTGACAATCCCCTGCGAGGGAGATTCTTTTGATTGTTGTTTTGAACTTTCTTCTAAATAAACATGGGCTACCATGCCCTCAAACAGAGATCCTAACAAGGGGATAGGCGAAAGGGCAGGCACTGGAGAAATGGTGGCGAATCTGCAGCTGGGCAGCACTCCTATGGAGGAGCCGTATCCAAAGGACTGAAAGAACAAGAAGAAGAAGGCGCCTCAAACAGAGATCCTGGCTATATATATATATTAGGGGTGTTGAAATTAATTGCTGCATCGATGCATCACGATTCGGCCATCCACGATGCAGCATTGATGCAGCGACTGCCCATAATTGATTAGCGTCATCAGACTTCATGGCGACTCAGCGAGACCTCTGCACAGCGCGACTTGCAAATTACTTCCGTAATAAAAGTCAATGCAAGTCGCCCCCAAAGTAGTACAGGGTCCTTTTTCTAAGTCGGAGTGACTTGAGTCCAATTGCAGTTCATGGAGGCGACTTGTCAGGCAACTCAAGTCGCCTGACAAGTCTCCTATGTGTGAACCGAGCCGGCACTGTTGCTGCTTCTTCCCGGATGTCTGCCTCATTTCTTCCTAATTTTCAGATCCATGATTGACACCCCAAATTACATGTTATGCACAATTATCAAGCAACATACCGCAGTACCTCTTTCAGGACTCGTTACCGTCCAGCCCACCTCTCTCGTCTCTCGTCTCTTGTCTCCGGCAGACGTCAGCGGTGGATTCTCAGCCCTGCCCGCTGACTGTAGCTGACAGGTCAAAAGAGAGGTGGGCAGGGCTGAGAATCCACTGCTGACGTCTGCCGGAGACAAGAGATGAGAGAGGTGGGCTGGACGGTAACGAGTGCAGAGAGAGGCACTATGATATGTTGCTAGATAACTGTGCATGAAGAATAACATGTCATTTGGGGTTTCAATCACGGATCTGAAAATTAGGAAAAATTAGGAAAAAATGAGACACCCACTGACACCCCTCACACCCACCCACTGACACCCACCCACTGACACCCCTCACCACCCACCCACTGACACCCCTCACCACCCACACCCCTCTACACCCATCACCACCCACATGCCTCTACACCCATCACCACCCACACCCCTTTACACCCAGCATCACTTACACCCACACCCTTCTACACCCACCCATTGACACCCATCACTACCACCCACACCCCTCTACACCCATCATTCCCCAGATTTCCCCATCCTTCTGTTCCTATCCATGGATTCCTCCATCTCCATCCCCATACTCCCCCATCCTTACTTTCTTATTCATGGATTCTTTCATCCTTCAGTTCCTGCCCTCCCTTGTATCCTAATCGTGATGCATTGCGGAATTGAATTGAATCGTTGACCTGATAATCGTAATCAAATTGAATCGTGAGGCCAGTGAAGATATGCACCCCTAATATATATATTATTAATAATAAATATATATTTGACCTAAATGTAGTCTTTCGGTACCTCCTAGATTCCCTTTTTTTTTTTTTATTCATATCTGTCTATCACTATATGGGATGTGGCATCTACATTTTTGAGTCCACATCAATATAACAATGTACAATCTGAATCAAAATAAGTTTGATTTCTCCATAGCTACCCACTACAGCACCATGGACGCTGTAGGCTAAATACGCTTACATTATGAAATGCTTGAACTGGCCTCTCTTATGAAAGTAATCTACACTTGGCATAGAAGTGGTGCTCATTCTTAGATTTGATCGACTCAACTGGCTTGAGCAGGCAGAGCTATAATGTTGTGCTTCTGTTTTCAAAATTTTAGCACCAGCTACACTTACATTGTATTATTTTTAAATAATATCAAATATTCTTTGATCCTCACAGGCATCTGGCACCTGTAGTCAGCATTCAGTTGATAACAATCATAACAGCTGAAAATGATGGGTTAGGGTTTCAATACTCTAACCTTTATAACCAAATCAATAACTTTATCCAACATAAAGAAACAACTACAATATAATCCCCATTTTTTTACTCCTGCATAGCATAATGAGTTCAGCTCAGTTTTGCATAGCATAGTAATATTTCTTGTTATGGACAGAATTTAAAGTGTTACTAAACCCACAACAGTAAAAATCAGTGTGTATATGCAGTAAAGCCTGCTTGTTATACTCACTGTGGGACCTAAGTGGTTAATCCTCCACATTGTTTAAAAAGGCTGTTTGATCCTGTCTCCTCTGATCCTCTCCTTCGTGCACTGTCCCCAATATATTTCCTGATAATGCAGACCCAGGGGGCAGACTGCACATGCTCAGTTTTATTGGGAGGGTGCATTTGATCAGCACAGCTCCAACCAGCACTGTCCAGATAGAGGGTCAGGGGTCCTGCATCCTGATAGGACAGTCAGTGCAAGAAGAAAAACTTCTACATGCTTTAACCAGACACTGATAGAAGTCACAAGACTGCTATATATTGCTGATGAGAAAAAGTATTTAGCAGTTTATATTTACTAAAATAATTGTATTTCCATGTTCTGTGTACTGTGGGAGACCAGATATAGTGAATGCAGAGTCTTGGGTTCAGTAACACTTTAACCACTTATGGACCGGAAGACTTTACCCCCTTATTTTAACTGACAATTGCGCGGTCGTGCCACGCTGTACCCAAATAAAAGTGATGTACTTTTTTTCCCACAAATAAAATTTTCTTTTGGTGGTATTTGATCACCTCTTTGTTTTTTATTTTTTTGTGCTATAAACAAAAAAAGACCTTCAATTTTGAAAAAAAAACATATTTTTTCTTTTCTGCTAAAAAACATACCCATTTTAAAAATTTTAAAAACATAATTTCTTCATCAGTTTAGGCCAATATGTGTTCTGCTACACGTTTTTGGTAAAAAAAAAAAAACCTCCAATAAGTATATATTGATTGCTTTGCCCAAAAGTTATAGTGTCTACAAAATAGGGGATAGGTTTATGGCATTTTTATTATTAATTTTTCTTTTTAGTAATGGCGGCGATTAGTGATTTTTAGCAGGACTGCGACATTGCGGCGGACAGATCGGACACCTAACTGACATTTTTTACGCTTTTTTGGGAACTAGTGACATTATTTCAATGATCAGTGCTAAAAATATGCACTGACATTGTACTAATAACACTGGCAGGAAAGGGGTTAACATCAGGGGCGATCAAGGGGTTAACTGGGTGTGTTTGCCAACTGTATGGGGAATGAGCAAGGACTAAACACAGGTGTGTGAAATGCGTCTGCTATAGCCATGAGTACGTGTGTGCTAGTTGTGTTTTTTTGTATTTTGTTTTTAAATACTTCAATAAATGGAATTTTTATGGGGAGTGCCGCTGCCTTCTTTTTCCTTATGGGGAATGGGCTGCCTGGGATAACACAGAGATCCATCTTCCTGCATAGCAGAAAGGCAAGATCTCTAGGTAATCCCCTGTCAGAACGGATATATGCCTTGTTTACTTCGGCAGATGCCCATTCCATCTCTGTGAATCACGGGTGGCCGGTGGACATCAAGTCCGCCGGACCCGCTGATTGGCTTCCCCGCTGACCATACAGCGCCCATTAATGCTAGAGTATGAAACGGTGTACCAGTATGGGGTTTCACGCAGCCGAGCCAACTCGCCACAGTATAACTGTGCTGGGTGGTCAGCAAGTGGTTAAAGCCCAACTGAATTTCCACCTTTGTTTAAATCCCTTAAATACATTCCAGGTGCATAAAATTAAAATGTGTCCAATAATGTACAGCGTGTTTTCTTTATAAAGTGACCACAGCCTGGGTAGAAAAGCCCAAGGCCTGCCAGTAGGGAAGCAGTGGACTTAGAAGTCCAAAATGCCTCTACTAAGTCAGACCCATAGCTCTGCAATCAGCAAGGGTTACATTTTCCGCTGCTTGGAGAGTTCTAGCTCTGACTAAGGAGGGGACACACTAGACTTCTGCTGAAAGATTACTGCTTCCCCACAGAGAACAAGCAGCCCAATCTCTGCAACATACTGCCAAGACTCAGTACTCAGACTACTGTGGCTGACTGGTAAAGAAAGGGACTGTAAGACCTTGCACACAAGACTGTACGTTCTTACAGTATGAGGGAAGATGAGAATGACAAACAGTAACAATGTAGTAAATAAAAAGGCCTGTGCCATGTCTGTAGGGAAGCAGTGGTCTTACTGCAGTAGACCAAAATGCCCCCTACTGAGTCAGACCTATAGCTCTGCAATCAGCAATGCTCATGCTCTCCACTGACTGGAGGATTCTTGCTTTGACTGAGCAGAGAGCATGTCAGACCTCTGCTGCTGAGAGGTCACTGCTTCCCAAACAGATAATATGTATCCCACTCTGTAACATACTGGCATTTCTACTCAGGCTTTGGTTGTTTTATTAGGAAAAGGAACTTTAACTGGGATCAGGCTTGAGGGCCGGTGTCTGTAGCAGCAGAGAGGTTCACGAGTAGTGAACTGGAAATATACAAGCAGATTCACCTAGCGAGATAACATGAGCTCATCCAAGGCACCGGGTCTAAGCCCTAGCTGGTCTTCACCAGAGCTCCTGATGGTGGCAATATATTTTGCTGCATACTAATGCCAGGTCACATCCCTTTGGATTGCCCTGGTGGGAAAAGAACAAGCAGGGGCCAGGTAATGGATGAAGCAGACAACAAACAAGCAGAAGCATACTGAATGAACAAGCCAAAAAGTCAGTAATGAGTAGTAGCTGGATGGGATCAGAAGCGTAGTTGATGAACAAGCTAAGGGTTTATAATGAGTGGTAGTGAAAATAAGGATGGCAGCAAGTGTGCATGGAGCAAGATGTTTACTGGATAGAGCACAATAATCTGGCAAACAGGAAGTGCAGATACATGACTTAACTTAGGAAGTTCATGGGAGGAGCAAAAGGTTCAAGGTACACCAGAAATAAGACACAAAGCAAGGTTTTCCAAGGAATCAGGCAAGGAGCTGTCCAGCAGCATACAGTTTGGTGTGAACTGAGCCTAATTAAATGTACTATGGGAATATTCTGATCTAAATACCTGTTCTGACTGCCTGTTTGGGTCAGGAAGGAACACTTGCCTCTGTGAGAAAAACGTTCCACCGGTTTCCAATCTGCTTTAGGCTTTATTCAAACCACAGAATGATGGAGAATATAAGATACTGAAATTTGGGACATTTGTCTGCTGTCAACCCGCTGTAATTGCTATTAAACTAGTTTTATGCAAACAATACAGTTAAAGTGCAATCATCTATAAAACTGTAAAAGTATTATTTTACAAAAAGAAATACTGCACTATTTTTTTTAATCTGTATTAATTGCTTTTCCAACAGGAACTGTAAGAGGCTTACAGACTTTTCACATTTTGGAAAATTACATTTAACGTTACAATATAATAAATTCAGTTGAATGCTTAAAACCATTAAACCTTTTTTCCAACAATAACATGAAAGCATGGATAATCATGATGTGCTTCTTTTCAGGTACCATGGAACATTCTACAGACCTAGACTGTAAATCTGTTAAAATTATTAAGTTTTAAATACTTAATTCACTCCCAAAAAATACTTGAATGAGTGACAAACAATTAATCCAAGAGACCAAGAATTAGTTATTAGTTCAGTAAGTGGCCTTCATTTTTTCCTGATAGAGGATTTATGTTCAGGGACTCACCGCTACCTCATATTGAATTGCAGCAATAAAAAACTGACACCCCTCACTATTCTTTTCAAATTTCAGAAACATTGGCCAGGCAGATATAAATAATACAAGTAAATTATTTTTCAAATGCTAGTGTAAGTACCTGAATTTGTCTTTAAATCAACCACCGGTAACCCTCTGTATTGCAGAGTTGGAAGAGGGAGGGGCAGCACTAAGAGCCAATCAGGATCTTTTGCATTGCCCATACTGGAAGGAAAGACCAAGCACACCAAAGACATGATGCAGTATACCTGAAATAGCTGTAAGCGTGGCCTTTGAATAAAATTAAATTGGTTAATATCGTATAGAGAAAATATTCATATAGTAAAACCTTGGATTGAGAGTAACTTGCTTTGAGATTGTTTTGCAAGACAAGCTAATTTTTTTTATAAATTTTGACTTGATAAACAAGCGAAGTCTTGATATACAAGTAGCGTCACGTCACAACTGAGTATAAAAGTAAAGAGAGGCGCCTCCAAGTGAATTTCCCCATAAGAAATAATGGAAACTCAGATGATTCGTTCCACAACCATTTATACATAAATCTTTCTGTTTATAGTCCATATAAAACGATTAAAGCAATGTGATAGGTTGTGTAACCATAAAATGTCCATCCACAAATGGCCGCCTCCACAAGGGGATTAGAGCCAAAATCCAGCAGGAGCTACAGAGTATAAAAGAGAAGAGAGGCGCCTCTAAGTGTAGCAATATGGTTACATTTACTGAAGGTACAACATTCAGCAACTCACA
Organism: Glandirana rugosa; assembly: GCA_018402905.1. Classification (NCBI taxonomy): domain Eukaryota; kingdom Metazoa; phylum Chordata; class Amphibia; order Anura; family Ranidae; genus Glandirana; species Glandirana rugosa. The sequence goes on along the minus strand of BLSH010424466.1, from coordinate 521,112 downwards.
TGATTGATGAATAAAACAGGAAAATATAAGTATGAAGGCATCCGGGGTAAAGCTGTCCACATAGACCGTCCTCCGCACCACCATCAACATCATCCCTTCCACATTGTGCTCCAAGAGTGATTTAAGCCTTGCATTCAAATCGCTCTACTGCAGGATAGTCTTCCCGGTCACAATTGCAGACTGACAGCGTGAAAGCCGGCAGTGTGAAGGATGGTCTATGTGGACAGCTTTACCTGTGACGGCCGAAAGTGCGACAGTCAGACGTTAACACTGGCCCTTCTGATAGGACGTCATCTCGCTAAACTTACGTTCCGAATTTAGTGAGAACCTCGTGTTACACCTTCCCTACTACAACTACCACCACGCCTCCTGCCAGATACACCTGTCGAAATGGGGCCTACGGAAGTATGAATATAAAAGGACAAAATAAGTAGTTAGTACACTCAACGACTTACAACATGGAAGTCATTTACATTGGTATAACGATGTGAATCTCCGCGGAGAGAAGAGAAAATATGAGACATCGAGGACGACCTAAAACCGAGATTAGGGGAACACC
>BLSH010424466.1:507440-518852 GCA_018402905.1 Glandirana rugosa | reverse complement strand
TTTTTTCCATCCTTAGCTTTCTAAATGCACTTGCGTAGTCGCTGGATGTCAAGTATTTCACTACAGATGTCCTCTTGTGTTCTCTTTCTCCTATAAGCTGCCTAAGGATTAATTAACAATCAGAGATTGAGGAGCTTTTTTAGTAATGAATGTACCTGCAATGATATTGTGACCATACGGTAAATACCAAGTGGCAACAGGTGGAAAGTCCATGCACAGTCCATGGTTTAATAGCCTTCTATTGAAAGTGTTTTCTCTTAAATCTAAAAAACTAGGGACGAGTGCAATTTTAGCACTATGCATTCATCCAGAAACCAACACAGCAAGACAGCAGTTATGTGCTGCGCCATATAAAGCAAAAAAAAAAAAAAAAAAATATATATATATATATATATATTGAGCATACTATAGCTTGCTCACCTTGATCCTGGACCTATAGCAATATAGGTCAAAAGCGGTTTAATGTGTAATCCTTATGGATCCACCTCCTGGCTATTAGTGCCAACTTCATAAGCAAAGTCCCTTTAAGGGATTAGACCTTGCAGTCTCCAATCCCAAATTGTGGTCAAATATCAAATAGAAATACTCTCATTGTGCAACACCTTTCAGAGTTTCCAGCCATTTATTAATAAAAAAAATGCACTCACAAATTAAAATATATTCATAGGCAGTGTTAGTATTTAATCACAGAAAGTCTCTCACCACACATCCGGTTTCGCCTTCAACCTGGAAGTGATGTCACAGGCTCCGGCCGGCGCGTTGTGTCACTGGTCATGTAGCTCCCTTAGGGTAGGTATTTTTAAAGGATCAGCGCACCACTACATTTGTTTTTGTTTTTTCTGGTCAATAAGTGTAGGAGTACATCTTTGGGTGGTAGTAGCGGTTCCGCAGACACGTTCGTTTTGTAGTTTATCAAAGTGTGGCAGCGCAGGAGTAATTTTCTATATATAAGGGTTTACAACCATGTTAACCATGATCTTTTTCTCTTTGCCTACCTAACAGTTATTTTGATGTTGGTCTAAATCACCCTAGCCTATTTGATTGTGTGCCATAGTATTGATTATTTCTTCTCCATCCTAGTGATGCTGCATACAAATGTTACAAGACAGATGAGTGTTGAACAGACTGTGGCTTTCAGCACTGTTTTAATAGCTGTCTTTGCTTCAGTCATTTCTTTCCCTTTTGCTTCTGGGAGATCATTTAAAACATGTTAATAGTAGCAGTAAGTGATTTTCATGATGAATGAGTGGATTTCCGAGTGACTAATAAGCAGTTAATAATTCCTTTCAAGCTAGAATTAAGGATTGCTCAGTGCAACATTACTGAATATCTGATTGCTGCAAAGAGTTATATTATAATTGGAAGTCCGGCCCCCTCCTATGCTTGTAATAAATTCCACATGCAGCTCTATAACCATAGCATGCCGGTTGTCCTGAAAAACGCGCAAGTGAGAATATTTTTAAATTACAAGACTTACTTTCAGAGGTTGCTGTAATTGGAGAGTTAATGACATTAAAAGTCAAATCTCTGCGGAGTTTAGTCAGTGCTGAGAAAATTACTAGATACATTTTTATAATCGTTAATTGTGTGGATAACTCTGGGACTTCCCCAATGCTGTTTTTTTAAACATTTATAAGCTGACACACATACAGTACATGAGATCAGAACTAAACCAAGAGTTTTACATGGTTTCACATGATTCTGAACTTGGTCCCCTTACAAGCCCGACTACATCATTGTGCAAGATGTAATGACATCATCACATCCAAGATGACATTATTTAGAAAATAGTTCAAGATGATAGGCTTCCTAATTAGTTATTGTGCAATAAATAAGGAGTCTTTTCAGGGCATCAATAATAAATTTGGTCATAGGGAGGCTTTTAGGGTATCAGAAACAAAGCAAAGGGATCCCTCAGTCGATACATGGTTTGTAACACGGAGGATGGGTGGCAGGTGATTAAGAAGGTCATAGCTCACCCCCAGCATTGCTAACCATAGACCACTTAAAGTGGAAAACCAAGCACATGTACAAATACACAATATATGTTCTTCCTGTGGTCTTAATGTGTTGTTCCTAGCTACAGAGTGACATCAGGAAAACACTGGCAAGAAATTGTGGTGCGGTCCTCGAAATGTGAGAATGAGGTCTGCTTCAAGCAAATTTTCAAATTAGCTAGCCTCCTTAGCTTTACGTGGTGGGGTAACCCTATTCTAACATGCTTCTTCTGGTTAGTAAGAGCTCATGGGACTTGCACTTTACATAGCTTGATCACATCTTGCAATGGCACAAGCTGAGCTAAACACGGCCATTTATTTGCTATAAAAGAGTAATATAAAGCTAATGCCATTTTACTAATTTTCCAGTACCATGTCTAAGGTGTGGTTTTTAGGTGTGTCTAGAGCTCAAATATATTGTGTTACTAAACCCACAACAGTAAAATCAGTCTGTATCGGTGATTTAAATAAGAAATTATAATTGGAGGAATATATTTGCTTACCTTAAAGTGTTAGTAAACAGTAAAATCAGACTGTATATGCAGTAAAGCATGCTTGTTATACTGACTGCGGAACCTAAGGTGTTATTCCTCTGCATTGTTTAAAAAGGCTGTTTAATCCGGTCTTCTCTGATCTTCCCCTTCTTCCACAGTCCCCAAACCATCTCCTGATAGAACAGAACCTTGGGGACAAGCTGCACATGCTCAGGTTGGTGTGTTTTGCTAAAGATATTCTTTTTTTTCTTTGGAGAATGCACAGGGCTAATCAGCATTGTCCAGGTGGCTGGTAAGGGGCCCTGCAGTCTCATAGGACAATCAGGAGAGAATTAAAACACCTACAAGCCCCTGTGGTGGACACTGGTAGAAGTCACAAGACTGCTCTAACTGCTGATGAGAAAAGGTATTTAGCAGTTTATATTTACTTCATATAATCCTGTTTGTTTCCTTATGATATGTGATCCTGTCTCTGTGTTTTATATAAAAAATGCAGTTTATACCTGTTTTCAGAGCACCCCTTGGCACTCACGTGATCGGCCGGCTCTCTCCTCTCCCTGTGTGATAGCTGCAGTGGGCGGGGCTGAGATCCCCCCGCTGATGTCAGTCGGAACAAGAGGAGGAGAGAGGCGGCTGATCACGTGAGCGCCAAGGGGCGCTCTGAAAACAGGCATAAACTGCATTTTTTATATAAAACACAGAGACAGGATCACATATCATAAGGAAACAAAGAGGATTATATGAAGTAAATATAAACTGCTAAATACCTTTGCTCACGTGAGCGCTGAGTGGCGCTCTAAAAACAGGTATAAACTGCATTTAAAAAAACAAAACTGAGACAGGAGCAAATATCATTAGGAAACAAAGAGGATTATATGAGACATTAAAAGTTATTATAGCATCAGGAGGGGAGAGGGCACTGACACAGGAGAAGACAGGCAGGGAGGAGAGGGGGGAGGAGGACAGAGGGAGACACAGGAGAGCTGCAGATAGCAGCAGCTGATGGAGGCCCATAAACTGACTATGGTGTCAGGGCTCAGCAGCCATGATAAACCGTGTTCAGTTTACAGAGGGGAGGGGAGAACCAGGCAGGATCAGCCAGGTTTTTTAAGTTATGCAGGGGGCCAAATGACACAGCACAAGCACTGTGCTGTATAACACGCATTAAAGGAGCAGGATCTTTTTTTAATTTTTTTTTTTTAGGGTAACAAACACTTTAAGCCCATGAAATCTACAGCAATGCAGTCTTTGAAAAACATATTGTGACCGCCCTTACACTAGGCAACTATACAGCATAGCAGGGGTGGGTGAATCAGTATCAGTGAAGAGTATGGGTGTTATTTGACAATTTTGCAGCAGGTAAAACCATTCCTGTATGTTTAATTTGTGGTACTTGGCTGGAGATCCCGCTTAACTTCATGGCCTCGTTCTACAGATCTGCCATTCAAAAGGCTTCAAACAAACAGAAATACTTCACGCAGTGTGATCAATGTTAATCAGCAAACCCAAGTGTGGTGGCCCATTCACTTTGTTGAATACTATAAGGTACTATCAAGCTTATTGATTGGCTACGTGTAGTGATTTGTATTTCTATTGTCCTATCATGCGTTCATTGAGCTTGAAAAGGAGACACATAAAACCTCTGACATCGCAGTACAAGGGCATTCCCTACTGTTCAAGAAATAAATCAAAACTAGTTTAACTCCTACAGTTCTGACTGATTGCCCCCTCCTACCACAATACTATTGATATACATAAAGGGAAGCACAAAGTTTTGGATTTATTGTAGATACTATAAGCTACCCTTCCTCTATTGGTAAAGTTTGGTTTTCATTTTCCCATAGCTGTAACAATGAATCATTGGGACATCAGTAATCCTTTATTTATTCTTTCTATGGAGAAGGCACTACAGAACCAACACTTCATTTTGTAGAAATATCTCCCTGTCTGATATCTCCTCCCCAGACAGATATACGAATGATGCAATTTCCCGGGCCATCATTCTGAAGTGATGGGCTTTTGATAAATCTCTGACTGCAAAGCACACCGAGAAACATATTCCCCCGACCCCCAGCTTTATCCTCCTTCTCCCTCTACAGATCTCTGGAAATGTGAGCCAGCCTAAAATAATATCCTACACGGAAAGATGTTTGCGTTTTTAGGTGAGATGAAATGGAAAATGTTTTGAGGGCATATTCGATAAGGGGAGTAAGATCAGAGGAACATAACTACCATAGCCCGGTAACTCATTTCAAGACATTTAAAACCTGAGAACCTATTATTTCAACAATAACATGTATTTATAGCTAAAGTTACATGGAAGTCTTCAAAATTACAGAATTCCTATCACCTTGTTTTATTACTGACGTTGTTCAGCTTGAATTTTTACAGTTTTTGTGCAAATCTAAAGTGATAGATGTCTCTTTACGCCTGTTTTACATCTAAATATAGGGACAATGAATAACTGTATTATTACAAAAGAATATAAAAAAAACATTCTGGAATCAGATTATCTGCGTCATCAAGTAGATTCTGACAGACCGTAGATAGTCATCCTTTCCCAGTTATCTTAGCCAGAGTGCTAAGTTGAACTAAACTTAATATTCACGTAGTCATAAATATTCCCACTGTGGCATCTTTACATTATAAAAAATGGCTTCCCATCGTGTTTTGACGTAAAGACATATAAGTGTTAGGATTAAAATATTACAATAGCTGAAAGAAAAGTTTTATCTTGCTATTTTACACTTTGAAGTAGCAGCATTCAGTAGCACCAGCAGGGAGCCCAAGAATGAAGAATCAAAAGTAGCATCACCAACAGCAATTTGTTCCATGAATACTTCATAAGTAGCATCAGCAAGCACATAGAAGGCTAGTATAACCTGGGACAAATAAAACTATCTCTGACATGGCATGGTAATAGTGGGGTGGGTTTAAAAACCAATGGAGGTCAATCTATTCAGGCAGATATGCCTAATCCTTAACCACTTGCCTATTGGACAATTTCACCCCCTTCCTGCCCAGGCCAAGTTTCAGCGATGTCGCACTTTGAATGACAATTGAGTGGTCATGCAACATTGTACCCGTATGACATTTTTTAGCATTTTTTCGAGACAGATAGAGCTTTCTTTTGGTGGTTAATTCATCGCCACTGAGTTTTTTATTTTTGCTAAGTAAACAAAAATAGACAGGAAATGTAAGAATAATGTAAGAATAATGTTTCTTTTTACTTTCTGTTATAAAATTCTGTAAATAAGTAATATTTCTCCTTCACTGATATGCGATGATTAGACTGCACTGATTGGCACTGGATGAGGTGGCACTGATGAGGTTTCCCTGATAGGCGATACTGATGGGCACTGATAGGTGGCACTGATGGCCACTGATGAGGCTTCACTGATAGGCGATACTAATGGGCACTGATAGGTTGCACTAATGGGCACTGATTAGCAGCACTGATGGTCACTGATTGGCAGCACTGGTAAGCACTGATTAGCAGCACTGATGGGCACTGTTGGTGCTGCACTGATAATCAATGCCCTGATTATCAGTGTAGATGTCCCCTGTGTGTATTTTCTGCTTATTGGCTCTCCTCTCCTCACAAGCTATTAGTATGAGGAGAAGACTGCTGATAACCAGAAAATTCTGCTTACATTATGATCAGCTGTGATTGGATACAGCTGACAACATGGTAAAGAGCCGCTGTGATTGACTCTTTACCCCAATCTGTGATCAGCTGTGTCTGAAGGACACAGTGATCACAGATCCCTGCCAGTGAGCGCAGCAGGGGGCATGCAGGAAGCGTGATCACGGGAGGACGTCAATAGATTGTCGAATGGTGGCTACAGCTATTCAGCGTACCTTGTTAGCTTGAGAGGGGGCCACTAAGCATTTATCGTAGGTCCCATCGATTTAACAGTTTCAAAAAACAGTTACATTCCAGCATGCATCGGGAATGGAACTGTCCCATTTGCTTGTGCACTCAGCCAAACTGGTAAAGCTTTAAAAAGTGGGTGTCATAGCTAATCAATCACATGTGCAGCATCGCAAGTTTTTTTCTTCTCAATTACACATCAGGTTAGCTCACCATCTTCTTCATCGCCATCATCCATTCATCCATCCATCATCCATTGATTTCCATTCATACTCTAACTTCAAGGAATTAACTGTGCTCTGTGAATGGAGGTGGACCATTCATTCATCTGCCTGTCCTGCATTGATAGATCATTTTTCATTCATAGAAGCTATGTATAGCTTCTATGAATGCCGGTGGTTAACGAAAAAGGTGGCATAGTTAACGCTCTTGTCGAGCACATATGGCAGGTCCCTCAGCTCTATTAAAGTAGTAGTTAGAAAAAAAGGTCTTCTTGCAAGTTAATGTCATGTAGCACATTATGAGAGTCTCACGTTTTAAATGAAGCACATCAGCAGTTCCCTCTCTCATGGTTCCCAGTGCTTTCATTTTTACTCAGCCTTCCTTCTGGGTTTCTTGGGCTCCCCGTTTGAATGGTCGAGCCGTGAGCATGGGAGACACGGTGGCGCCACAGTGCTCTGGGTTGACGGTGCACGCAGTTTGCCCTCATTTCAGAGTTCAGTGCGCATCTGCAGAAATAGTGAATATCTCCTAAATGGTGCATGTATAGGAAATATTAATTGTACCTACAGGTAAGCAATGTTATAAGCTTACCTGTAGGTACAAGTGTCCAAGCGGTGTTTACTGCCACTTTAACATGGAATATTATAGTGGCGGGGGGGGGGGGGGTTACTGGATTTCAACTCAAGCAGGATACAGGAGCCAACAGCTCAAAGAACACATCCCAATAAAGAGGAAGTAAACCCTGATGGGTTTTACTTCCTCTTCGTTCCTCGTCATTACTCTGCAATGTAAAAGCATGCGCGCGGGAGCCGCCAATCACGGCACGATCTCAGTGAAGAAACAGCACGGTTTCTTCATTGCGCATGTGCCCGATGACGCCGGCACATGCAAGTACACTGTATATCTCCTGAACCGTACAGGTTTGGGAGATATGTAGGGAACCTACAGATAAGCCATATTATAGGCTTACCTGTAGGTTAAAGTGGTTATCAAAAGTTGAGAACCACTTTAATAGTGAGTAATGGTGCAACGTCTTTTCTTTTCTTTCCTTTCCTTTCTTTTCATTTTAGATTTTTTTCTGTCTACCCCCTTGTTTTGTTTTGCTTTTATTTATTTTTTTTGGGGGGGTTTTTATTGGGTTGCAAAGTCATCCCCTCCAATTAGAGGTGGTTGGGAGCAATGTATTAGGCTAGCACACGAGACTGTGGAGTGTGTATTGGGCCTATGGGCTAGATGTCCCCTGTTGGGGCTTTGTTGTGGAGATCACCTTCAGCCCTGGCAGCTTACGGATTTCAATGGGTTTTTTTTTAAGCACATGATTAGAGCCTGAGGCTCTAATTGGCTTCAAAAAAGGGTGGGCTCAGGGTGCAGAGCACTGCGCCCTGAGCCCACCCAGTTGTGTGACAATAGCAAATTAATATTCGCTAATGTCTTCCTGCTTCTCCTTCAGGCCAATCAGGAAGCGGTTCCTGAGTCCCGATTGGCCAGGGAGTCTTAGGTCTTAGGTCTCCAAGCCAATCGGGTCTCAGGACCCACTTCCTGTTCAGCTGGTAGGAGAAGCAATGCCTGTTTGATAGTGAGGAGAAGCAACGGCTCCTCTGCAAGCTGGAGCGAGGAGCAGCATCGGCCTCCTGCATCGGCAGCATCGACAATCTAGAGCAAGGAGCAGCATCAGCCTCCTAGAGTAAGGCCAATGATTGCCTCCTTCCCATCCGCCTCCCATGGGGGAGAGGAGTGGTAGCAGTGTGAGTGAGGGAGGCGGGTTTATTTGTCGCGCCCCCCCCCCCAAATATTGAGCACTGGCTGCCACTTCTGACATGTTAAAGCTGCCAACTTGACCTTTGGCTTGTTTAAATTGCCAAATACCAGTATTGGTAAGACTTTGCTCTCCTAAGGTGTAAGGTTAGGCCTACCGAAACCATGGACTTCAGCAGGCCCTGTTATCCTTACCATATGTGAAAGTGAAAAGAAAAAAAACAAAAAAGAAAACAAATGCATCCATCACATTTGAAGATTGGTAAGCTGAAAACCCAGGACCCTGCATTCACTATATCTTGTCTCCCAAGGCACATGGAACATGGAAATGCAATTATTTTAGTGAATATAAACTGCTAAATACCTTTTCTCATCAGCAGTATATAGCAGTCTTGTGACTTCTATCAATGCCTGGTTAAAGTTTGTAGGAATAGTTTTCATTCTCTCCTGACTGTCCTATGAGACTGCATGACCCCTGACTTTCTGTCTGGAAGGTGCTGATTGGCCCTGTACCGATCACTTGGACCCTTCCAAAAAACTCTCTAGCAATACACACCAAACTGAGCATGTGCAGAGTGCCTCCAAGGCTCTGTGCTAGCAGCAAATGGACTGGGGACAGTAAAAGGGGAGGATCAGAGAAGACAGGATCAAACAGCCTTTTTACACAATGCAGAGGGTTAACCCCTTAGGTTCCACAATGAGTATAACAAGCATGCTTTACTGCACATACAGTATGATTTTACTGTTTACTAACACTTAAAGGTAAGCAAATATATTCCTCCAATTATAATTTCTTATTTAAATTGCTGCTCTTCCGCTATTCTATCTGACATTTGTACATTCTGTAATACTTAGTTATGTGAGATTATAGCGTTATCTCTTCAGTGTGAAACATATTGCTCAATCTAAATACTATACTAGTTAGATTTTGCCGGTTCCCCCTTAGGAATGTATTAGCATAGTGCTGCCTTTCTAGACCTTGGTCCACACTACGCCTATAGAGTTTAAATACATGCACTATATTACTTAGGAATAAAAAAAACTTCAATTATTTTTTACTTGGCTTAAATATGTTAAGTCTCCAAGGGAATTGAGAATGAGCTGACTACGACATCTGTTAAAAGGGAAAAACGACTCCATTTAAAGTCTTATCTATCGCTGCCAGCCACACATTTGGATGATATCAGGCCCAGTAAACTTCCAGTGTTCAGGGATATCGCGCTGCAGCCCTAAATTATTACATTCTCAAACTCCTATCTTATTGAACTCGGCCAAATTATTTGTATTGAAATGCAGAGGGTTTCCATTTTAATTAAACAAGCAAATGTGTTCCTTTCAGTTTCTATTAAGAAACCCGAACACTTCTTGACTGTAATACACATACAAAGCCCCCTCCTGTGCTTCAAGTTACGGGGCAATTGGATCGCATGCCAGATGCCAAGAAAAAGAAAAGAAAGGAAAGAAGAGAAAGTTCAGGAGAACATTGGGCACCAGGAGTTTTTCATCTTTCAAGGTTGGCAGACATATATAAATACAAACACGCTTTTCTCTACTGTAAAGGAACCGGCGGGGAGAATACAGCAACTAGGACAGGCAGCTCCGTACAGGGAGGTCAATGGCACACTTTCTCTATCAATTTATCATAGACTAAGTGCTAGAACAAAGGCATGCAATTATTTAAAAAAAAAAAAAAAAAAGGAAAAAGCATTTCTTACATAATAAAGAACATGTACTGCTATTGAGTGATAAAGCTTTTCACGTTACATATAGATATAACATAGCAGAATTATTTATACACTTATTTTTAACTATTTCCATCTACCAGGCCTAGACCTAGGCATAGCATCTGTAATATTCAATGGTCTTACAGCAGAACTAAACTCTCTCAATCAACATTAACTACTTAAGGACCAGAAGGATTTGTCCCCTTAAAGAAGAAGTAAGCCCTGATGGGGTTTACTTCCTCTATATTCCCCTGCAAAGTAGAAACTTAATGGGCATCGCATAGTAGCCCATTATGTGTCACTTACCTGCAAACGAAGCCTGCAGCATCCAGCGATGTCCCCTGTGCTGGCCGCGTCCATCTTCAGCCCCTCTTCCTTCCGGGGCCGCGACTCTGGCTCTGTGACTGGCATGCGCACGGGAGCCGCCAGTCACGGCACAATCTCAATGAAGAAACGGCACGGATGCCGTTTTTTCACTGCGTATGTGACAAAATGACGTCGGCACATCTGGTACACTGTACACCAGGGGTAGGCAACCTGGGGCCCTCCAGCTGTTGCAGAACTACAAGTCCCATCATGCTTCTGGGAGTAATTGTAACTGCCAGCCTCGAAATGCCTCGTGGGAAATGTAGTTCCACAACAGCTGGAGGGCTACTGGTTGTCTACCACTGCCGTACACCGTGCAGGTTTGGGAGATATGCAGGGCACCTACAGGTAAGCCTTATCATAGGCTTACCTGTAGGTTAAAGTGGTTGTCACGGGTTGACAACCACTTTAACCACTTCCCACCGCATAACGCGTAACCACTGCGGCAGTGTGGCAAGATAGCGCAAATTGCCACTTGTAAACGGTGATTCGCACAGGCGCGGGTGGAGGGCGGGTGCGTGCCGCCGGACTCGATGTCCGCCAGCGACCTGCAATCGCCTGTTAGAGAGGAAGAACAGGGAACTGCCAAACACGGCAGTTCCCCGTTCTGACAGGCGGCATGACACTGATCTACCGATCCCTGTCATCGGGATCAGTTAGATCTGTTATGCCTCTGCCAGCCCAGCCCCCATATAGTTAGAACACGCTGAGGGAACACCGTTAACCCCTAGATTTCCCCCTACAGGTTAACCCTTTCCCTGCCAATGACATTTATACAGTAATCAGTGGAAATTTTTAGATTTGATTGCTGTATAATTGTCATTGGTCCCAAAAATGTGTCAAAAAGGTCCGATCTGTCCGCCGCAATGTCGCAGTCCCAATAAAAATCATAGATCACCTCTATTACTAGTAAAAATAAATATATGTATATATATATATATATATATATATATATATATATATATATATATAGACACGCT
>BLSH010424466.1:490224-503145 GCA_018402905.1 Glandirana rugosa | reverse complement strand
CTAATATGGCTTCCCTGCGGCTGATATAGGGGTTTTCCACACAATTTGAAGATGATTTTAAAACACTAACATGGCTTCCCTGCGGCTGATATAGGGGTTTTCACACACACTTTGATGATGATTTTAGAACAGTAATCTTTCCCTTAAAGCAACAGCTGGAACCTTTCCCTGTACAACTTGATGATGATTTTAGAACACTAATCTTTCCCTTAAAGCAACAGCTGGAACCTTTCCCTGTACAAGTTGGAGATGATTTTAGAAGAATAATCTTTCCCTTAAAGCAACAGACTCTACCTAGTCCAGTCAGATCGTTCTGTGCAGCAGGATGAGGTCTGCAATCTGTCCCTCAAAGCAGCAGTACTAGTATCTCTCCCTAGTCCACAATCAGATCGTTCAGTAATGCAGGATGAGATGTTCTGCAATCTGTCCCTCACAGAGCCAGCAGTATCCTCTCCATAAACTATCCTGAGAGCATATGACATGCAGCACGGTGACTCCAGCCCCATATAGAGGCTGGGTCACATGGTGCACTGGCCAATCACAGCCATGCCATTAGTAGGTATGGCTGTGATGGCTTGTAGGGAAAACCAGTGAAACACTTGTTGATTGGCTGCCCTTTGCAGCTTTTTAATACGTGTAGTAAAATACCAGAACCCTGGACCCGAACCCAGACTTTTTTTGAAAAATCCGGGTTCGGGTCCCGGACACCCAAAAGTTTGGTACGGACCCAAACTTTACAGTTCGGGTTCGCTCAACTCTACTAGTGACATCCAACACATTTTTATAAATATTGTATTTGTATAGTGTAGGGTTTAGGAAGTAAGTATTTTTTTTACAGGATAGGGTCTGCTTAAAGCGGTTGTATACTCTCATAAAAAAAAACCTGTAAGGCAAAGGCATAATGAGCTACCTCAAATGAAGCTCCGGTCGGACGGCTCAGTCCCCGCAGACGGAGCAGAGATCTTCCCTCGGGGCTTCCTTCCCGGTTCGCGGCCCCATCGCTGTGAGTGGCCGGAGCCGTGAGACGTCACTCCCGCGGGGGCTCTTCTTTCAGGCAGCCTCTCCGGCAAGGTCCAGTGCTATGCACTGGGCCTTCACCGGTACATCACTGTTCATGCGATGTGAGTGGGCCGGAGCTGTGAGATGTCACTCCCGCACATGCGCACGGGGGCTCTTCTTTCTGGCTGTGCTGTGCGCAGGGCCTACACCGGTACATCACTGCGCATGTGCTGCTGATATCAGCGGCTGCATCCAAGTGGAATATCTCCTAATCCGTACAAGTTTAGGAGATATTCATTTTATCTACAAGTAAGCCTTACTATAGGCTTACCTGTAGGTAAAAAATAGTTTTGGGGGTATACAACCGCTTTTACAGTTAGAAATTGAAATAAAAAGATGCAGCACTCAAAATAAGTAAAAACATATAAATTCACATCTAAACCAAAGAGAATTGAATTCTGTGCATGATACTTTTTTTATTTGCACTAACATAACATTTTTCAGGACAAGCTTTCGGGGTATCTCCCCTTCTTCAAGGTTTATATAGTGTAGTATTTATTTAGATGCTTAAAGTGGTTGTAAACTTCAGTCATTGATTTTGCGCAAAGCACATGTTTACTTATCTCTCCCCAAAGCTCTAAGTGTCATTTCTCTCTGGCGCTTCATTCCTCTGTCATCAGCATGAGTCACTTCTGAGAAGTTTTCCTGACACATGAGATAAATTTGTATCCAGAGGGGGACAGAGCTCAGCACAGAGCTTGTCTATTCACAACACAGATCTTCTGCTGTGTGGAGGAGGGTGTATGCATTTCCTCCAATTAGCTATTGTTACTGTTACTGCAGCCGCTCTGCCCCCTCCTCTGTGCTGCTGACAGATGAAGAAAGATTTTTAGCATGATCTGCACATTTGAAAGGGTGTAGAGAGCAGAAGACTGCAGATAAACAAGTAAAACCTACACTACACTCCAAAAAATATTGGGACGCCTGCCTTTACCCGCACATGAACTTTAATGGCATCCCAGTCTTAGTCCGTAGGGTTCAATATTGAGTTGGCCCACCCTTTGCACCTATAACAGCTTCAACTCTTCTGAGAAGGTTGTCCACAAGGTTTAGGAGTGTGTCTATGGGAATGTTTAACCATTCTTCCAGAATTTGTGAGGTCAGGCACTGATGTGGATGAGAAGGCCTGGCTTGCAGTCTCCACTCTAATTCATCCCAAAGGTGTTCTATTAGGTTGAGGTGCAGGCAAGTCAAGTTCCTCCACCCAAAACCCCCTCATCCATGTCTTTATGGACCTGCTTTGTGCACTGGGGTGCAGTCATGTTAGTTGGCCATCCCCAAACTGTTCCCACAAAGTTGGGAGCATTAAATAGTCCAAAATGTCTTGGTATGCTGACACCATAAGACTTCCCTTCATTGGAACTAAGGGGCCAAGCCCAACCCCTGGAACACAACCCCACATTATAATCCCCCTCCATTAAATGATTTGGACCAGTACACAAAGCAAGGTCCATAAAGACATGGATGAACAAGTTTGGGGTGGAGGAACTTGACTGGCCTGCCTCAACCCAATAGAACATGTTTGGAATGAATTAGAGCGGAGACTGTGAGCCAAGCCTTCTCATTCAACATCAGTGTCTGACCTCACAAATGTTCTTCTGGAAGAAAAGTCAAATATTCCCATAGACACTCCTAAACCTTGTGGAAAGCCTTCCTAGAAGAGTTGAAGCTGTTATAACTGTAAAGGGTTGGCCAACTCAATACTGAACCCTACGGCCTAAGACTGGGATGCCATTAAAGTTCATGTGTGTGTATACTGTTGACAATATAGTATATGTAGGAGGTTTTGTTTCATCTCTGTGTATCATCTGAGGTTGTTCACTTTACTGGATATATGAGAGGGTTTACAACCACTTTAAGTCACAGTATAAGAATGCAAAGTATACAAAATGAGGATCAGAATATAAAATCCATAAGCATAGAAAAGCTTGGCCGAACCTACTAAGTTGGCCACCATCCCACAAACTGGCATGATGTCAGCACATAAGCTCCTCCCTGTTAGTTAGGAATTGGTCATTGGTTAAAAAGTATTTAGGAAACTTTCTAATTACCACTTTATTTTCAATGGATAACGTTTGTACCATACATGATATAGTCACTATCCGAACAGAGCAAACTTTACCTACTGTATATCAGGTATATAATTTAACATAAAAGTATAGTTATCTAAAGCATCCTTTACTTACAACTTGCGGATACACTTGTTCCATAAAATGCATTATACTGATTGATGGTTACTTTGTAAGCACACGTTCAAGAAAACTTTTCACAATATGAGATTTCAAGCACTGAATGACATTGACTGGTTGGATATAAAGAGCCTCAGGCAAAATAAAGGGCATTTTAAACAGTCAACATTCATCTAACACATGAGCGAATCCAGCCAAGGTATTTATAGCGGTATAATTTAACCACATACATTGTAATAGTATATAACACTTATGTTTATATTATTAAAAATAAATAAAACATACAGTGAATTATTAAAAACATTTCTCAGAAGACAATGATGTATGGTCACCCACAGAGAAAACATCCAAATTCAGCTTTCCCCAGCTTATAGGAACTCTGTTGGTAAGAAAATGCCCTTGTGATTAGATGCTGATGGAAGCAGCTATGTCCTGACCTCTGTGCTGCACCGACTTTTTAGGCAGTAGGGTTGATTAACTAATCACCTTAATACCGGGCACTTTCACCCCTTCCTGCCCAGGCCAATTTTCAGCTTTCAGCGCTGTCACACTTTAAATGACAATTGCGCGGTCATGCAACATTGTACCCATGTGAAACTTTTATCATTCTTCACACAAATAGAGATTTCTTTTGGTGTTATTTAATCACTGTTGGGTTTTTATTTTGAAAAAAGACCGAACATTTTGAAAAAAAAAATGTTTTTCTTAGTTTCTGTAAATTTTGTAAATAAGTAATTTTTCTCTTTCACTGATGTGCGCTGGTGAGGCTGCACTGATGGGCACTGATAGGCTGCACTGATGGGCACTGATGAGGTGGCACTTATGGGCACTTATTAGGTGCCACTGATGAGGGTGCACTAATATGCCACACTCATGGGTGCTGATAGGTGGCACTAATACATGGCACTGATGAGCACTGATAGGCGGCACTGATGGGTGGCACTGGTGGGCAGTGATAGGTGGCACTGGTGGGCACTGATAGGTGGCACTGACAGGCACTGATAGGCATTACTTGTGGGCACTGATAGGTGGCGCAGATAGGCAACACTGAAGGGCACAGATGGGCATAGATGGGTGGCACCGATGGGCGGCACTGATGGACATTGATGGGCAGCACTGATGGGCATTGATGGGCAGCACTGATAGGCATCACTGAAAACCAGCACTGACTGTCATCGCTGATGGGCACTGTTTGGTGGCACTGGTGGGCACTGATTACTGGCACTGGTGGGCACTGATTGCTGGCACTGGTGGGCACTGATTGCTGGCACTGATGGGCACTTCTGGTGCTTTATTGTAATCAGGGCACTGATGATCAGTGCCCTGATTACATCTCTTGCTGTCCCCTGCGAGGAGATGCCGCTGATCGGCTCTCCTCACCACACACTCTGTCAGTGTGAGGCAATAAGGGATGATTATGGGCACTTCCTGTATTTACAGTATGAACACAGCCGATCACATGGTGAACTCTGTTTACTAATTAGGTGACTTCTGAATGCAATTGGTTCCACTAGATTTTAGTTAGGGGTATCAGAGTAAAGGGGGCTGAATACAAATGCACCCCACACTTTTCACAGATTTATTTGTAAAAAAATGTTAAAAACCATTTATCATTTTCCTTCCACTTCACAATTATGTGCCACTTTGTGTTGGTCTATCACATAAAATCCCAATAAAATACATTGACCTTTTTGGCTATAACATGACAAAATGTGGAAAATGTCAAGGGGTATGGATACTTTTTCAAGGCACTGTATATAGAAAAATAAATATTTATTGCACTGAGTGTCAAAAAACGAAAGACCATATTAAGCCAATTGAGATCAACTAAGATAGTGACAGCAGCACTCACTGAACTCCCACATACAGATTAAAACTAGCAAAATAATTGTGTTGTGCTATCAAAGTGCTAATACATTAACCAGTTCCACACCGCGCGCAGTATATTTACTGCGGCAGTGTGGCGCTGTCCCGCAAATCCATTTGCGGATGTGCAGCTAGGGGGTGAGAGTGCGCCGCCACCGCTGCGCTCTCGTGCCCGGCGCACTCTGAAGGAGTGTGCCCGCGGCTCGGGCGAACCCGATGTCTGCCGTCGAGCTGCAATGAGCTATCAGAGCGAAAGAACGGGAAACCGCCGATGTAAACATGGCGGTTCCCCGCTCTGTCACTGGGGACATAAGAGATCTACTGATCTCTACCTACTGAGGTAGCCCAGCCCCCTCACAGTTAGAACACGCTTAGGGAACACAGTTAACCCCTTCCCTGCCCCCTGCAGGTTAATCCCTTCACTTCCAATGGCATTTACACAGTAACCAGTGCATTTTTATAGCACTGATCGCTGTATAAACCCCGATGGTCCCAAAAAAGTGTCAAAATGGTCCAACATGTCCGCCGCAATATCGCAGTACCGTTAAAAATCGCAGATCGCCACCATCACTAGTAAAAAAAATAAAAACCCCAGAAATGAATTCTCATCATCTGTAAACGTGGCAACTTTTGCGCAAACCAATTAATAAACGCTGATTGCGATTTTTTTTTACCAAAAATATGAGGAAGAATGTAAATTGGCCAAAACCGATGAATAAATTAGTTTTTTTATATATTTTTTTTTTTGGATTTGTATTTTAGCAAAAAGTAAGAAATATGTTTTTTTTTGCTAAATTGTCGTTCTTTCTTTGTTTATAGCAGCGATCAGAAATGACGCAGCGGTGACCAAATACCACCAAAAAAAAGCTCTATTTGTGAGGAAAAAAGGACATAAATTTTGTTTGGGTATAACATTGCGCGACCGCGCAATTGTCAGTTAAAGTGACGCAGTGCCGAATCGCAAAAAGTGCTCTGGTCCTACAGTGGGAAATCCTTCCGGGGCTGAAGTGGTTAATAATACAACTCAATAACATAAGAATATTGCATACAAATCATCATCTGAAAATCAATTCATCAAAAGTGTCCAAAGATGATCATTTAATAAAGTGCACAGTGCATAATCAGTCTAAAAAATAAAGTGATAGTTGCAAGAAAATTCTTGAGATAAATGTGTATATCGCCCCAATCTTCTTATGTAACCATATGGCACTCCACGCCTGGGTGCACACCTAACTCACAAACTGCTTACCAACAGGTAAGACCTCAGATATGGAGACCTGGGTGCACTTTATAGGAGAGAACCCTGCTGGGATGGATGGCGCACTCCAGGGCACAGAATAAGGGCTCCCAGAACAAAGAAGCTCAGGTGAATATAGAGATAAGGGAGGAACTCATTGCGTAGTAGTGTAAAACTTCACCAATTTATTAAAAAATAATATTAACATAAGGCAGATAAAATCAGGCATGTGGATAAAACAGTACAGTCATCACCCTAGCAGGTGTGATTCTGTCACCGCTGTAGCTCCATCTGACACATTTCATCCAATAGGACGTCATGCAGGGGTATAGGAGTCTTAATATGTGCTCACAAGGGACCAACAAGTCAAGCTGTGAATTGCTGTGAGGGCAGGATGAGCAGCGTTCATGGCTGGAGCCATGCCGTGGCCAGGGGCAAAGGCTGCTAGATAAAATCAGAACCACTGACACATATCAGGCTGTCAGCCAGTAGCGCACAGCTCACATCTCCTTTATTTACATCTCTACCAGCGCTGACTGCCAATGACAAGGCAATGTGGGGGGCGAACGTGACGTCACGAGCAGCAGTACTGGAAAGATGGTTGTGAGCAAGGCCATTATGGCTGAAACGCGTTAACATCTACTATATATCTTATGAAGATATAATACATCTGGACTGACTAAGAGCATGTATGGAGTTGCGGATTGTCCTTATCTACTCATTATATTGGCAGCGGAGCAACTGCACATCCTACACCCGACAGCTCAGGAGGAGTTTCATTCAACTGGGGTAGTAGCACCTTCCTTTGTTGTTTCTGGAAAGATGGTGGCATCCAAGGTGAGACTTGCTGGTTCCCTGAGACGGAGGGTGATCGGTGGAGTGGTGAGGGGATTCCAGGTATACCAGGTGGTACACAGGACAAAAGGGATGGGTATTTAGTTCACATGGGACTCCTGTAATAATGTCATGACTCCCAGTTCCTTGTCATGTGTCACTGCTGTCAGTGAAGGAGACTGGACAATGTAACAGAGCCAGGCATAGTGTGTCTTGGTGGCTTGTTATACTGTTGCTGGCTCATCATAGTCTACAACAGTGGTCTCCAAACTGTGGCCCAGGGGCTGGATGTGGCCCTTTACATGTTTTTATCTGGCCCTTGGACACTATTCTTCCCTTTGATAAGAGGCATTATGCTCTCCACTCACACCAACAGTGGGGTGTAATTTCTGCCACTGACACCAACAATGAGCCATTATTCTTCCCACTGACACCAATGATGGGGCACTATTCCTTCCACTCACACCAACGATGGGGTATTATTTTTCCAACTGACACCAACATTGGGGCACCATTCTTCCCACTGACACCAACAATGGGACACCATTCCTCCCACTGACACCAATGATGGGGCACCATTCCTCCCACTGACATCAATGATGGGGCACTATTCCTCCCACTGACACCAACATTAGGGCATTATTCTTCCTCTAATATGAAATATGGAGCATTGTCTACTCTCATTGATGCCATGACATTTTCTATTCCCACTGGCCACAGTTCAGCCCTCCTAAAAGCCTTAAAGGAGTTGTAAAGGCAGAAGATTTTTTATCTTAATGCATAGAACCTTCTGTGTGTAGCAGCCTCCCCAGAAACCCCTAATTACTTACCCTGAGCCCCCTCTCTCTCCAATGATGTCCACGATCTCCTCCTGATTGGCTGAGACCCAACAGCGGTGTGATTGGCTTCCGTGGCTGTCAATCAACGTCTGTCAGCCAATCAGGGGAGAGGGGGCAGGGCCAGGCCGGGGCTCCATGTCTGAATGAATACACGGAGCTCTGACTTGGCTTGGGTGCCCCCATAGAAAGCTGCTGGCTGAGGGGGCACTCAAAGCAGGGAGGGGCCAGGAGCAGCAAAGAGGGACCCGAGAACAGGACGATCTGGCCTGCTCTGTGAAAATCCAACTGCACTTAGGCGGTAAGTATAACATGTTAGTTATTTTAAAGAAAAAAAAGTGAGCCTTTACAATCACTTGAAGGACAGTAAACCGGCCCTTTGTTTAGAAAGTTTGGAGACCCCTGGTGTAGAAGACAGTATTCACTTCCAAGAGTTGCATGTTTCACCACGAATTACCTTTTTACACCTATGCGGGTCTGCTGGTGCGTGTGAATTTTTGCGCTTAGAGCAGACTAATATCTTTACCGGCATGCCTTATGCGCAACCTCACATCTGCATGCCCTTTTTTTTGCAACAGATCCCCCAAACATACACAGTAGCAACGCATTTCGACATGACACACCTTTTCCTCAGAGTCGCTAAAGGACCACCTACCTGGTTTTAAATCCACGCTCAGTGATATTGATAACTATAAAAGCAGAGCCAATCTTCTCTTCCCAACTCCATTACAGTATATTGTTTTCTCCAACACTATGGGTGCCCTGGAACCCCTTTTAAATCCTCATTTTGTAGGCATTTGCGAACATTGAAAAATGTATCACTGGCCATTTCAAGGAAACATGCATATGTTAACCTCTTGGTTTCTACTCCAAATTAAAAGGCATTTCAACCTTTCTGTTGACACGGAATGACAATGACAATCTCTCTTTGGAGAATGATCACTAGACTGACAATTGTGATAGAAGATGTGTCATAAAGACCTTCCAGGGGGAATTTAATTGAAGCTACAAATCATTGCAAAACATAATTTTGTTTTCAGAAACGGTTGATCTATTTCATACCCTTTTTCCCTGGGAACATAGAGCAATTTATAGACATAGGGAAAGAGTTCAACAGATGTCTGCTGCCGGTATTAGAAGACATTGTAACATGTGCCTGCTAGACGTATCTGCTAATTGTAATGCATCCATTTCCTGTGAAAATTTCCCATTCAGAATGGAATATAAAGTGATAGAATACAAACAAGGGACAGGGAGGCTTTTCAGCAGGTAAGATGCAACCAGACACTTTGGAGAACTTTACAATAAATATTCCCCAGACAGTTTTGCCTTCACTGCTGTTTTCAGGATGAAAAGGTCAAAGTAACATTTCAGCCTGTAATCACTCAATTTTGGATCCGGTGAAAAAAAAACTAAGAAAATGCTGAACTGAAATGGCACATGGATTATAATGCAAGGAGGAAGTGTTCCGGTCACAAAGAATAAAAACAGATTCCACTATCTCTATTGTTTGACCAGTGACTATTTGAGGTTCATTTACTAAAGGAAAATAGGCTGTTCACTTTGCAAGGGGATTTTCACTTTACAAAGGAATTTTCCATCAGCTTAGTGAATGAGGTGAAGCTGACTTTTACTATCCAGTCATGTTCAATTTGTTTTAAAGTTACCTTCTAATATATATAGCAATGAAAACTTGACTGAGGATCTACCTCTATTCTTAAAGCAGAGTTCCACCCAAAAGTGGAACTTCCGCTTTAAGAGACGGTGACCCCCTGACATGCCACCATTGGCATGTAGTTTTTTTTTGGGGGGGGGCAGGGGACCCTGTTTTCACAGGTTCCCAGATCCACTTCCTCCCCTGGAGCCGCGGCTCCAGAAGGAAGTACACCTTCCCCCCTCCCTCTCGGCGGTCTTCTGGGACACGTCACAGGTCCCAGAAGATACCAGAAGAGCCATTTGCAGTGCGCCCCAGGATTTGAAGCCAATACCAGGTGCCCACACTTGTGATGCCGGCGCCGCGAGGGGAGGGGGAGAAGAGCGAGCACTCAGGAGGCCGCATTGCTGGAACGAGGGACAGGTGAGTGTCCGATTGTTAAAAGTCAGCAGCTACACTTTTGGTAGCTTCTGACTTTTAACCGGGTGGAACTCCACTTTAAGGCTGGGTTCACACTGGAGAATGATGCAGCTCACAGCAGGGGTCTGTCTCCATTCACAGTTCCAGGTCCGATTTCAGCCCGAATTCTGGACTGAATTCAGACCTGAAGCGGACCAAAAGATGCACAGGACTCCTGTGCGATTTGAACCCGAACCACTACGGAGATGTGTGAACTGGCTTCTTAGGGAGCTGGTCACTATCTCCTGCTATGCAAATTGTATGCGGGGAAAATCCATGTCCAATTCGCATAGGTGTGAACCCAGCCTTAATGTGAAATCCTCCAAAGATCATAAATTATGGGACCTGGGAGAAAGCTCGGCAGCATACCCATATATAACACTGTATGTACTTTATTCATATCACAAATCAGAAATACAAAAATACATGAGATAGATATCTTCTTAAAGGGACATAACAGACATCCTCATATTTTATCCATAATATAGCCTATAAAAATGGAATTGGGCTTAACCAGATATTTTAGGTTGTCCAGAAAAGACATGTAAAGTTCCAAATTAGAATTAGGCCAGCCATAAACGGTTCAAATTTGTACTAAGCTGATTGATTGATCAACTTGGGAACAACCAGCCTGCTAGATTTACTTAATATCACTAGTGGCTGCTATAGCCTCTAGCAATAATCACTATCTTCTCCTGTCAGAGACGGCTTCTCCCCCCCAACCAAGAGAAGACAATGGCCCAGCAAGAGGAATTCCTGCATCAACACTATATGTGTTGATGGGGGAATCAAGTGAATATCTTTCCTGCAGGAAAGACATTCCCTCCGTGTATGGACGGCCTTAGGCTTCCACCAGACCACTTATCACACATATCCTTACTCCCCAATAGGGCAACAAATGGGATCTCAGATTGCATGAACATTGTGTATAATATGGGTGGAAAGTGCTGGAAGACTTATAAAAGTTCCATGTGCTTGAATATACTGTAACGTAAGTCTTCCATTAGCATGAATGAATACTTCCCAACAGGCAACAACTACCCTCTCACCAAGGGTCCATGTGAAAGCCAAGTCATGCAACATATAGAGGTTGATTTACTAAAACTGGAGATTGCAAGATCTGGTGCAGCTCTGCATAGAAACCAATCAACCTTCATTTTTGTCAAAGCTTAATTTAAGAAGCTGAAGTTTTGCCTCGTACACACGTTCAGATTATTGTACGACTTATCTTATATCAAATGCAACAGTGCATTTAAGCACTGTACTAAAAGTATGATTTTTTTCCTACTATTCTTGAAAACCTTCCTGTTTGCATAGGTACGTATCTGAAATGATCCTGTTTGCATAGCTACGTTCATGATCATGACCGTACGCAGTGTTTGTCTATCGATTTTTAATGGGTGCATACTGTACTGATTAAATGATTATCGTTCGCTGGGCTATCGTCCTAGCAAAGTTTTTGTGTTTGTCCCTTCGAATATTGTTGGACGGACTGTCGTGATCAGTTGTCGAAAGCTCTGTACTAACAATCAGACTATTGTACGATTATTCCGAAAGCAATTTTTATCATCCGATAATCTGAACATGTGTACGAGGCATTGGAGGCTGATTGGCTACCATATACAGCTGTGCCAGATTTTGTACTCTCCAGCTTTAGTACATCAACCCCATAGCACAAATTTGTGGTTTCATACCAAGGAGACACCAGTTAACAATCATGTTGTCATGATAATGAGAAGGATACTTAGCCATCCATTCTAGGCATAGTTGGTCCAGTCCTTCCCATGAGGCACTTATATTCCAATGCATTCATTGTCTCCGTAGTCTGGTTCTTTAAGAGGAACTTGGGGAGCCTCCCCAGAATGCTGGAAATAAGGGGGCGTTGGAGTGAGACCTGACCGGTTTTGCGTTTTTTTTTAACTGTTTAATAATAAATACATTTAGGGGACTAGGGACCTTGAGGACACATTTTATTATATTCTGTTCAAATTAAAGTTTCCTTCATACATGATTACATATTCTTAGCAAAGTGAATTTTCACCTTATTTACTAAATTGCCGGA
Source organism: Glandirana rugosa (assembly GCA_018402905.1). Classification (NCBI taxonomy): domain Eukaryota; kingdom Metazoa; phylum Chordata; class Amphibia; order Anura; family Ranidae; genus Glandirana; species Glandirana rugosa. The sequence continues at coordinate 490,949 of BLSH010424466.1, read as the reverse complement.
AAAGTCCCTTGTAAAGTGAAAATCCCCTTGCAAAGTGAACAGGATATTCGCCTTTAGTGAGTTAACCCCAATCAATCAGTGGTCATACATGAATGCTTTTGCTATTTTCCCTCTGTTGTTTATTTTAAATATATAAGGATTACATATCCCATGGTACCATCCTTTCTGGAAGGAGGCATTCCTGTACTGGCTCAGCCTCCTGAAACTCCTCCTCTCAGCACCTCTAAATCCAAAAATAAAATAGTCAGACTTTACTGCAATAGACGAGAGTACACATGGTATGAATATAAAATTTCACAAATGTTTATTACAAATATTCATAAAATCACTTGAGACCAATATCATGTTTTAAAACCAGCACTTTATGTGTATATACCACCACCTATAAATTCAACACTATTATAAAAGTTGACATAAAGTATCATCTACTTTCGTCACTTCACTGACATATATGTGTATTTCACGACCAAAATTTTGTACTATAACCAGAGTTCACTAAAATACTTATAAACATTATTTGTAAACACTTTAAAATATAAGTATGGTACACATGAGAGCAGATAACGTCATTTCAGACTGATAAAATAAAAACCTAAATCTCCACGACTCTCCTCCTCAAAGTCCTCCGACTCGGTCATGTCCTTACGGAGGAAGGTCTTTCCTACCATGGTACCCTATACATTAGGAATATATAAATTTTATTTGTTGTCTCCCTTTTATCGTTT
>BLSH010424466.1:475723-488718 GCA_018402905.1 Glandirana rugosa | reverse complement strand
GGAAGAATTTCCCCCTTAATGACCAGGCCATTTTTTGCGTTACGGCACTGTGTTGCTTTAAATGACAATTGTGCGGTTGTGTGACGTTGTACCCAAACAAAATTGATGTCCCTTTTTCCCCACAAATAGAGCTTTCTTTTGGTGGTATTTGATCACCTCTACGGTTTTTATTTTTTGAGCTATAAACAAAAAAAGAGCGAAATTTTGAAAAACAAAACAATATTTTTTACTTTTTGCTATAATACATATCCAAAAAAAAATTAAAAAAAAACGAATTTCTTCCTCAGTTTAAGCAGCCGATATATATTCTACTATATATTTTTGGTAAAAAAAAATTGCAATAAGCATATATTGATTGGTTTGCCCAAAAGTTATAGTGTCTAAGGATACCACCTATACCACGTTACATAGTTAGCCAGGATGAAAAAAGACACAAGTCCATCTAGTTCAATCAATAAAAAAATAGAAAATTTATATATAAGCATATAATCCCATATACAATCCTTCACCCACAGTTGATCCAGAGGAAGGCAAAAAAAACCCCCAGCAAAGCGTGATCCAATTTGCTATAGTGGGGGAAAATTCCTTCCTGATTTTCCCTGGTTTTCCCTGGATCAACTTTACCTAAAAATGTTAGTACCCAGTTATATTATTTACATTAAGGAAAGAATCCAGGCCTTTTTAAAGCAATTTACTGAGCTGGCCAAAACTACCTCTGGGGGGAATCTATTCCACATTTTCACAGCTCTAAGATCCCTTTCACACCAGAAAGTTTTTCAGACGCTTTTGCGCTAAAAATAACGACCGAAAAGCGCCTGAAAAAATTCCCCCAATACACCCATTGCTTTCACACTGGGGCAGTAAACTTGCGGGACAGTAAAAAAAGTCCTGCAAGCAGCATCTTTGCAGTGGTGTGGGAGCGGTGTATTCACCACTCCTATACCGCCCCTGCCCATTGAAAACAATGAAGCAGCGCTCCCGAAGCGCTGAACACCGCTTCGGAAGTGCCACTAACTAGCACTTTTAACCCCTTGTGGGGGGTTAAAAGCACACTGCCGCCGCCCAAATAGCGGCGCAACAGTGCCGCTATAACGAGGGGTAAAGTGATGCAAATTAGCGGTGTTTTACCGCTAACGCTCGGGCGGCCCTGGTGTGAAAGGGGTCTAACTGTGAAGAAACCTTTCCATATTTGGAGATGAAATCTTTTTTCCTCTAGACATAAAGAGTGCCCCCTTGTCCTTTGTGATGACCTTAAAGTGAATAACTCAACACCAAGTTCACTATATGGACCACTTATATATTTGTACATGTTCATCATACCCCCCGCTAATCTCCTCTTCTCAAGAGAGAATAAATTCAGCTCCTCTAATCTTTCCTCATAGCTGAGCTCCTCCATGCCTCCATTAGTTTGGTTGCCCTTGTCTACAAAATAGGGAAAATATTTATGGCATTTTTATTATTTTTTTTTACTAGTTATGGCGGCAATCAGCAATTTTTAGCGGGACTGCGATATTGCAGTGGACAGATCGAACACTTTTGACACATTTTTGGGACCAGTGACATTTATGCAGCGATCAGAGCTAAAAATAGCCGCCGATTACTGTATAAATGTCACTGGCAGGGAATGGGTTAACACTAGGGGGCGATCAAGGGGTTAAATGTTCCCCGGGAGGTGTTTCTAACTGTGAGGAAAGTGTACTGCCTGGGATTAGAGAGAGAATGCTGTTCTCGATCACTGGGAACAGCAGATCTCTCTCTACTTCCCTGTCAGGTCTGCTTTGTTTACATTAACAGATCCCCTTTCTGGCTCACTGTGGAGCGATTGTGGGCAGCCGGCAGACCTCGTGGCTGCCAGCCATGTGCATCAGCTCTGGCAAAGTGCAGCAGGCTCACAAACCCCCGCAACGGGCGTACAATGATAGCAATTTCCGGGAATGGGCCGACCTGCTGCTGGCTGGTCAGCAAGTGGTTAATATGTGTTACTGTATTTAAAAAAAAAGTATAAGTTATTCAAAGTTATTCTTGTCCTGTTTAAAATCACTCTAAGGCTGCATTCACACTGAGCATAGTCTTTGATTGCTTTTCCGGTGTTTTTCACACGTTTTTATGCGCAATTTTGGCAGGTTTTAACACAGTCTTCCCGGCGATGCAGACCTAGAACGCTGTGATGCATAGAAGGCTGTTCAAATTATTTTTGTAAAAGTATTTGGGATGGATTTTACATCCGCCTGAGTCCGTCAAATTACTATCCAGTGTCCACCAGACCTACACCCTGGGTTTACTATCAGGGACTAGATGGCTGGAGGAAAGCCCTGGGCTGTGCTGAGCCATAGGGGAGCACAAGTAGCTATATGCTGATTGAAATTAATATATCTCAAATTTCCCCCGAAGAAGCAGAGATATTACTTTGCGAAACGCGTTGGATGACTCAACATTTATGAACTGTTATCAGCAATGGAAACAAGTACCAATCAGCAATATGTTCACGCTTTTATATATTTATTTATTTATTTTAGGTACTTGTATAGCGCCTTCAATTTACGCAGCGCTTTACATATGTTGTACATTCACATGAGTCCCTACCCTCAAGGAGCTTACAATCTAAGGTCCCTAATTCACATTCATACATACACATATTAGGGCCAATTTAGACAGGAACCAATTAACCTACCAGCATTTTATGCTATATGAAATGATTCACCTATCCATGGAGGTTTGTGCTCACCTCAGTGTTAGCTGTACATTCTTAAAAGTCCAATTTATGGGACAACCTCCCAAATTCACATATCATCTTTCACATTATACAACAAAATTAGGATAACTATTGTACAAACAAAGAAAAGTTCACCCGTGGGACTTTAAATGAGGCAAGTAAGGGGGCCAACAAAAATCATGGTAAACAATAATAGCATGGTTTATTGGACATGAGTAAAAGTAAAAACATAACAGCCCAGCCAGTGCAGTGACATGAGATCAAAAGGTAAAGGCATGAGAGCCCAGCCAGTACAATGACATACAATCATTTTGCTGAAAAACAGTCATATAGATGGGTGTAATGAGTACGTAGGTAATACAAGTATATAACACTCTATGCGTTTCGTGAGCAACATCTCGCTTCTTCAGGAGTATGTCTTGTATACGGTATATTAGACGGCGCAGCAGAGGTTCCAAGAGATGATCCCCTGGAGAGTGACCAGCAGAATGCGTCTAGCCCAGGAGCTGAAAGGGCAGAGCCAAAAGTAAACCACCGGGGGGGGGGGCACACGGGGGGTAGGCATAGCTGTAGAGTAAGTGATTCCAATCATGTCACACAGCATTAGGGTAGGCAACAAGAAAGTGTTCTCCAAGTAAAATCGTGTAAGAGAAAAGAGAAGACTTCAGACTACAGCCATGCCTGCCCCCTGTGTGCCCACCATGGTTTACTGTTGGCTCCACCCCTTCAGCTTCTGGGCTAGACACATTCTGCTGGCCGCTCTCTGGGGGATCATCTCTTGGAACCTTGGTTGCGCCGACTAATATACCGTATACAAGACGTACTCCTGAAGAAGCGAGACGTTGCTCGCGAAATGCATAGAGTGTTATATGCTTGTATTACCTACGTACTCATTACACCCATCTATATGACTGTTTTTCAGCAAAGTGATCTCATGTCATAGTACTGGCTGGGCTCTCATGCCTTTACCTTTTGATCTCATGTCGCTGTACTGGCTGGGCTGTTATGTTTTTACTTTTACTCATGTCCAATAAACCATGTTATTATTGTTTACCATCATTTTTGTTGACCCCCTTACTTGCCTCATTTAAAGTCTCACAGGTGAATGTTGTTTTTTTTTGTTCAATGTATAGGGATGGAGGTATGTTATTGGTAGTACCAGACCCTTCCACTTTTGTAGGGTAACTATGGTGTTTTGTTTTGTTTTTAATTCATTAAAGTGCATTTTATTCTTTAGGGTCTCTAAAGATATATATATAATTTATGGGGGTTCTAAGTAATTGTCTAGCAAAAAATACTAATTTAAACGTGTAAACAAAAAGTTCTAGAAAAGGCCTGGTCAGCAAGTTTAACACGTAATACAAGAGTTTTTACACAAGCTACACCTGATCTCTCTAGTTGTTTCTAATTCATTCTCAAAGATCACAATGAATTTAAAGTAATTTACTGAATCAGAGAATCGCATGCCTGAAATTCTGAATGCAGATCTACATTATATGCAAATACTAAAGTGAATCGAAGGTCTGCAGATTCTCCTAATTTTATTATCTCTTTTTAAAAGCTTTTCATACCACTGGCAACTCAAAAAAGAAGCATAATCGCAAGGTTCAGTCTCAGAGTATGTAAATACTTACATTTGCATAGCCTGGGCAGAGGTTCACCTTATTATTTAATTTTAATATAAATAGATTTCTTTAACCCCTTCCTGTCAACTGTATGCATATATGCGGCCTCACTGAACTGTTTTTTTTTCTGTGGGGCCCCATCAGCGTTGGCCCATCCATACGGGGCGCCGCCCCCCTTATCCATGCATCCGGCCCCTAATCTACATGCAGGGCGCGGGATGAATGGATTCCAACATTTTTGTTTTTTTTTAGAAGCATGTGATTAGAGCCGGATGTTTTAATTGGCTTAAAAAATGGTGGGCTCAGGGCGCCGAGGAGGAGGAGGGAGGACAAGGGAAGCCGCACCACCGTGAAGTCATGCAAGGAGGAGATGCAGGGAGAAGCCGCCGCCTGCTGCCCGGAGGAAGCCCGCGACCTAGATGGGGTAGGTGTGGGGCTGGTGACTGAGCACAGAGACTGGGCTCTCAGCAATAGCCCCGGGTCTCGTACTAATGATCGGGACCTGGGACTCCTGGTTCCGGGTCACCTGATCACTGTGATAGCCTCTGATTGGTTAGGGGAATGATCAGTCACTGTGAGTCCACCCCATGTTTACTACCGCTTCTGAATGGAGAGCCTTGCAGAGATGAAGATGTAAATAATAAAAAAGTATGTAAAAGAAAAAATAATAATAAAAAAATATTAAACCAGAAAGAAAAATAGATCAAGGTTAGCTCTAGGTCAGTACCAGGGTTAGTGTTAGGGTAAAGGCAAGGGTCAAGGTCTGTGTCCAATGGTGAGGTCAAAGGTCAGGGTCAGTATTTTTTGGGAAGTATTTTTTACAAAAAAAACAATTTTTTTTTTTAAATTAGTATCAGTGTCAGTGTGGTTAGTATATTTTTGGTTGGATTTTTTTACAAAGAAAACACATTTTTTAAATTAGTATCAGTGTCAGTTAGTGTCATTGTGTTTTGGGTAGAATAAAAAAAAAGGAAAATGTGCATGCGCACTATTGTTTCTGGGCCCTAATATGGGTGTAAATATCAAATACCATATACATATGTGGTACCAATGCGATCGTCAGGAGCAGGAGAATTTATTTTGGGTTATTATTTGGTGGTAAATTATAGTAAAAGCAAGAAATATACAGCTACATTAAAAAAAAATGTTTTTTTTTACTATTTTGAGCCAGTTTTCCTTTGATAGTAATAAAAAAAGATCAGGAGATATCCATTACCATTTACCAACTAATGAAATCTCAAATTTGTCCTGAAAAAAAAACAAGGTATAATTCACCAGAATACCCAAAGTAGTTGTGATGATATGTACAGATTCATCAACACATGTCAAAGTTGCAAAATTGTGTTCAGGCATTAACATTGGTTTTACCCTCAGTTATTAAGGGGTTAAATGACAAATATACACTTATTCTTTTATTTTATATTTACATCTAGAAAAATAGGAAAGCATGCCAATCTTCCAGTCTTAGCAGACAGCTTTAATATCCATCATTCACAAATGATTTAGACTGTTATTTGTCGGACTGAAGAGGTGGCTTAGAGAAGCTATGAACCATCTTCAACATTACAGAGTAACTCCACTTGAACGTGACTAAATACTACTAGATAATCCATGTGCTGATAAATGAGATCCTTCACAGATTTATAAGGTAATATTAATCAAAGCATTTGTCTGTAATAAGGAAAAATAAACATACTGCACTGTATTTAACAAATGTAACTCATATATTATTACCAAAGAAAAATCTTACCTTCTATATTCTTCTTTTCCTAACTAAGCATTGCTTCATACTCCCGTGTGAAGGACCAAAGGTCCTCTACAGGGCTTTTCACTATAAATACATCAGGCAGTGGTGGAGCTCAAGTGTCATTCCAAAATAGGACAGCAATAGGACTAACATACAGTATGATGTAAATGAATCCTCAGCATGACATCTGGGCCAGCAAGATACATGTGGCCATGTCATCAAGACTTGCCAGCAAAAGAAGTATACACACACACACATATTAAAGCGGCTTTTCAGTGGACATTTAAATTTCTGATCGCTGCATAAATGTCATTGGTCCCAAAAAAGTGTCAAAATTGTCTGACATGTCTGCTGCAGTCCCAATAAAAATCACAGATCGCCGCTATTACTAGTAATAAAAAATAAATTGTAAAAACGCCAGAAATTAATTCTCATGGTTTGTATACGCGGCAACTTTTGCGCAAACCAATCAATAAACGCCAATTGCATTTTTTTTTACCAAAAATATGAGGAAGAATATAAATTGGCAAAAAATGATGAATACATTTGTCTTTTTATTATTTTTTTTGGATTTGTATTTTAGCAAAAAGTAAGAAATACTGTTTTTTTTCTTTTGCAAGGTTGTCGCTCTTTATTTGTTTATATCGGTGATCAGAAATGACACAGAGGGGATCAAATACCACCAAAAGAAAGCTCTATTTGTGGGGGAAAAGGACGCAAATTTAGTTTGGGTACAACGTCGCACGACCGTGCAATTGTCAGTTAAAGCGGCGCAGTGCCGAATCGCAAAAAGTGCTCTTGTCCTAAAGTGTGAAATCCTTACGGGGCTGAAGTGGTTAAGGATGTTGCTGGAAAAACAATTTATGCAAATACATTTGGTGGCAGTATACTGTATCTGAATGATAGGGTGGAGCATTAAGATAGCAGTCTAAGGCACAGACCACATAAGCTCAAGTAAGTGTAAAATATAAGATAAAAATAGTTACAGAGTAACCTTTGTGGGGGAAAAATAGCAAATAAAAATATATATATATATATATATATATATATATATATATACCATATACAATTGCGATACAAGTCATATTGTAATTAAATGTTATTAAATATGACCTTTCTTTTTCAATTTGCAGTTCTGTAATGTTGTGTGAAATGCAATGCAATATGGCTACCTGGAGGTGTTTTGTACACAGAATGCATACAGAATGCTGATTTTCCCAGAAGTCTATACTAAGATACAAGTCAGATTTCAGGCTTTCCCTGCAAAAAAGATGTAATTTTTGGCGAGATACTTTCAATGGGAAATCACATCTAAAGGGATGTAGACCCTGCAATTTTCCTCATTAGAGCCCTGCAGGTGCAGCAGCTGATTGATAATTATAAAACCACTACCATTAGATTCACTTCCCACATGGGCACAGACAAACACGTAGGGATTTCTGCAACAAAGTTTGTTAAAATCCTTGCAATGTACATTGATTACCCCGAGGAGAATGTTTTTTCTCAACAAAAGTGGAGTTACTCTTTAAAGCGGTTGTCTACCCTTATAAAAAACAAAAATAAAAAAAAAACCTGTAAGAGAAAGGCATAATGAGCTAGTATGCACCTCATACTAGCTCATTATGAAATGCTTACCTCAGAACGAAGCTCCAACGGGTCTGCTCGGTCCCCGCAGAGGGAGCCAACATGTTCCCTCGGGGGATCCTTCCAGGTACGCGGCTCCAGCGCTGTGAGTGTCACTGGAGCTCCTCTTCCCGGCGGACTGTCCGGCAAGGTCCGGTGCTGTGCGCCGGGGCTTCGCCGGGACCTCACGGCACATGCGCCGTGACGTCAGTGGCTGCATTTCGGGTGAATATCTGCTAAACCATGCAGATTTAGGAAATATTAATTTTACCTACAGGTAAGCTTTATTATAGGCTTACCTGTAGGTAAAAAGTAAAAAAATTGGGTAGACAACCGCTTTAAAGGCAAATGCTAGCTGACAATAGAGCTGTAATTTCACAATAAATTCAAGAATTTTACTAATGGCTTGAGTTTGTAAATATAATCTTGTTAACCACTTCCATACCGGGCACTTTCACCCTCTTCCTGCCCAGGCCAATTTTCTGCTTTGAGCACTGTTGTACTTTAAATGACAATTACGCAGTCATGCAACGCTTTACCCAAATGACATTTTTTATCATATTTTTGAGACAAATAAAGCTTTCTTTTGGTGACATTTACTCACCACTGGGTTTTTTTTATTTTTTCCTAAACAAACAAAAAAAGAGAACACTGAAAAAAACCTTTTTCTTTGTTTTTGTTATCCAATTTTGCTAATAAGACCCCTTTCACGCTGATGCGTACAGGCATTTTTGAGCAAAAACGAGCACCCATAAAGCGCCACTAAACTGCCTCTTAATGCACCACAGTGTGAAAGCCCACTTTTAGCCCTTTGTTAACCCCTTCGTGGGGGTTAAAGGTGCCCCGCTGCTGCCCGAATAGCGGTGCCAAAGCACCGCTATAACAGCGGTAAAGCACCGCAAAACTAGCGGCTCTTTACCATTAATGCTTGGGCGGCCCCAGTGTGAAAGTGGCCTAAGTAATTTTTGTTCTTCACTGATGTGCAGTGATGAAGCTGCACTGGTGGGCACTGATGAAGCTGCACTGATGGGCACTGATAGGCTGCATTGATGGGCACTAGACTTGTGCACTGCTGAAAAATGTGTTAATTTTTGTTTTCATTTAATTTGTTTTGTGTTTTTTTTTTCATTTTTCGGGTCATTCGTTATGACCGCGATACGTAAATTCGTAAATTTGAAAATTCGTAAATTTGAAAAATTTGTAAATCCGAAAAATTTTAATAATATCTAACTAACAATAACTAACTATTAAATGATAGGTATTGTAATTTCCTTTCAAATTTGGCTGTTAGTGAATATAACAAATATGAATTTATCTGAAGTTACGAATTATTCGATATAACGAATGCTGCATCTAAACAAATGGAAAGGAACAAATTAATAATAACTAAAAATAATAAACAGTTTTTATTAGTATTATTATTGTTATTTTTTATTACTATTATTAATGTGTCACGTTCCATTGGTTTGGTTACGGCATTCGTTATTTTGGATAATTCGTAAAGTTGGATTAATTTGTATTTGTTACGTTCATTAACAGCAAGATTTGAAAGGAAATTCCAATACCTAGAATTTAATAGTTAGTAATATTTAAGTTATTTTAATTAGTTATTATTTCAAATTTACGGGTTTTCAAATTTCCGAATCTTCGAATTTATGAATTTACGAATATTCGACTATTTGAATTTACGAATTTACGAATATTCGACTATTCAAATATATGAATATTCAGAAAAATTTGGTAAACGGATTTTCGTTACTTCAGATACTTCTGAATTAATGAATTTGTCAAAATGTGTTAAAAAACTATTTTGGAACAAAACGAATTGCACATGTCTAATGGGCACTAATGAGGCTGCACTGATGGGCACTGATGAGGCAGTACAGATGGGCACTGATAAGCTACACTGATGGGCACTGGTGAGGCAGCACTGATGGGCACTAATAGGTGACACTGACAGGTGTCACTGATATGCTGCACCGATGGGGTTGCACTGATAATCAGTGTGAATGCCCCCTGTAAATGGAAAGCCAGTTATCTACTTTCCTTTCCTCAGACACTGACAGTGCTGAGGAAAGGAAATGCCGATAACCGCCATTTGTTTACATGTGATCAGCTAATTGGACACATCTGATCACATGGTAAAGAGCCTACGTCATTGGGGTTGCGTTGTGTCTGATCGCCATGCTGCGCACCCCTGGGGATTCGCAACGCAATGTGAAGGGCGCCATATGACGTCCAGTCAGAATAGCAAAGTCCCGGCTGGCCTATAACAGTTTGACAGCCAGATGGGGAAAGTGTTAAATAAATTGATTATATCACCTCCGCATTTTCTTCAGTTCTTTGTCACCTGCCATGGTAATTAGGGTGTTGTACAATGGTGTTTTTTTCTGTTGGGGTCTTATTAAACCATTAGCAATGGGGCCCTGTGATTTCTAGTTACGCTCCTGACTTTCACTATGACATACCAAGACCCATTAGTTAAATACATCACCTCTTAGCTCGTGAATTTAGGATAGAGTATTGACTCACATAGACCTTAACAATAAATTGTTTGAATAGGCGCTAATTTAGAAGGTCAAAGGCACCTTCATCCCTTAATAGTAAAGAAAAAAATTTAATGAAATAATGTAATTTTTATGGTGCCAACCAAATGAAACAACAAGAATAAAAAATGTATTATTAAAAAAATGTTTAAAAGGTACAAAACATGTAGAACTTACAGGCATTCAGATAAAGTTTAATTGTTTTATCTACATAATCTGATTGTAATTATGAGGTAACTATAGTAATGTGTTTACATTTGGGAAGTTATTTCTTCCTTCATACCGTTTAAACATTTTTGTAATAATAAAAGATTCAATTTAATATTCTTGTTGTTTCATTTGGTTGGCACCGTAAAAATCCCATTATTTCAATTACATTTTTTTCTTTAATAAATTGTGATACTTGATTCTTCAGACTTGCGTCTATGAGATTTTATTGGGCCTAAATATTTATTATCTGGGCAAAGGCAAGCAACTATATCAGAAATACAAAGGGTTTGATTTACTAAAACTGGAGAGTGAAAAATCTGGTGCAGCTCTGCATGGAATCCAATCAGCTTCCATGTTTTTTTGTCAAAGATTAAGGCTGGGTTCACACTATCCAACATTTAAACAGTCCGACTTTGATCCTACTTTGCTGTGTGATTTACAGTCCTACATAGGGTCAAAGTCGGACCGATTTTCTGTAAACAGGGATCCGACTTTGATCCCGACAATGCCAGGCACCTTGTGCTCTGGGGATCTTAAAGGGAAACTCCACGCCAAAAAAAAAAAAAAAACGCATAGGGTCCCCTCCAGAAATATACCAGGCCCTTTGGGCTAGTATCGATTTTAAGGGGAATCCCACGCCAAATTTTAAAAAAATGGCGTGGGGTCCCCCCAAAATCCATACTAGACCCTTATCTGAGCACGCAGCCCGGCAGACCAGGAAAGGGGGTGGGGACAAGTGAGCACCCCCCCTTCCTAGACCATACCAGGCTGTATGCTCTCAACATGGGGAATATGGGTGCTTTGGGGCAGGAGGGCTCTGCACCCCCCACCCAAAAGCACCTTGTCCCCATGTTGACGAGGACATGCCCTCTTTCCGACAGCCCTTGCTGGTTGTTGTCGGGGTCTGCGGGCAGGGGGCTTATCAAAATCTGGAAGCCCCCTTTAATAAGGGGGCCCCCAGTTCCCGGTCCCCCACCCTATGTGAATGAGTATGGGGTATTGTACCCCTACCCATTTACCTGAAAAAAAGTGTAAAAAAAAACCACTACACAGGCTTTTAAAATATTTTATTAAATCAGCTTTGGCGTCTTCTCTGGCTCTTCTTTCTTATGCTCTTGTTCTGATTCTGTCCTGTTTTTCTTCTGAGGGGTCTTCTATCTTCTGCTCTTTTGCTGAGCTTCTCTACTGTCCTCTTCCCTCTGTCCTCCCTCTCTTCCTCTTCCCATGCTGACACAACGCAATCTCACGCAAGAATGCCATCTCCGCTGTGTGCTGTTACTTATATTGACATACGCTGACATCACACAGAGGCCCCACCCCATATGACATCATAGCCCCACCCTGGATGTGGCGTCATAAGGGGGTGGAGTCTCCACATGATGTCAGTGGGTGGCCCGCCCCATGTCAATATAAGTAACAGCACACAGCGGAGACAGCATTCTTGTGGGAGATTGTGTTGTGTCAACATGTGAAGAAGAAGAGAGGGAGGACAGAGGGAAGAGGACAGCGGAGAAGCCCAGCAAAAGAGCAGAAAAAAAAGACCCGGCAAAAGAAGAAAGAAGGGCTGGAGAAGACGCTGGAGCTGATTTAATAAAATAGTTTAAAAACCTGTGTAGTGTTTTTGTTTACACTTTTTTTTCAGGTGAATGGGTAGGGGTACAATGTACCCCATGCTCATTCACATAGGGTCTGGGGGCCCCCTTATGATGCGACTTGTGCTCCTAATGTCGGTCCGAGAATTGGACTAGTGTGAACCCAGCCTAATTGAACAAGCTGTAGTTAGAAGCTGATTGGCTACCATGCACAGCTGCTCGAGATTTTGCACTCTCCAGTTTTAGTAAATCAACTCCTACATGTATCCTTACTTCAATCTTTGGCTTTTCTGTATTACTTCCAGAAATCCAGCATTAAATAACCCCTACCTTTGTACTGGAGTTTCCTGTAATAAAGACTGATCACTGCTGCTATCTTTCCTTGGAATCGGGTTAACTGGTCTTGAATTCCTATCATTTTCTGCATTAAACCTGCAGTGGATGGACCTGATGGGTCCCCTCAATAGCTCTGTTTTCTATGTTAGCTATGTGCAAAACAGTGATAATTAGAGTTGAGCGAACACCTGGACGTTCGGGTTCTGTGGGTCCGTCCGAACTTTGGGAAAAAGTCCGGGTTCGGCTTCCGAACGTTGCCCGAACATTATCCCGGACCCAGAACCCCATTGAAGTCAATGGGGACCCGAACTTTTAGGCACAAAAGTATCGATTGTATCTTTTGTCTCGATAACTCCCCTGGGTAGTCCAGGTAGGTGACGTCCAAATTACGTCTTTTACTATCCTTAAGTTCTGGTCAATTGGGCTAAGGTTCCTTTCTATCGTCGTCACTAGTCAGAAATAATGTCCTTTGAGGTCATGTTTCCATCCCCAATAAATTACGACCTAAAGACCTTCATTATGTCTTTTCGGTTTCTAACTTCATTCCTATGTACATCCTCAACTAAATGATTTTGACCTCTCACGTTTTAGAGCTCGTCGACA
>BLSH010424466.1:456550-475713 GCA_018402905.1 Glandirana rugosa | reverse complement strand
TCAAATTCCTCCAACAATCTGATCGTTGAGCACGATCGTAGCGATCGTTGTTTTATGCAGAGTTTGATCTGCAACTCAAAGCAGAGGTATGTGAAATCTCAAATTTCTGCTATCTGTCCTCAGAGCAACAGCACAGCAGTAATAATCTATCTCAGGATGCAGGATCAGATGTTGTTAAAATGTCTCTAATCTCTCCCTGACGCCGTCAGCTCCCTCTCCCTACAGCTGACCCAAGAGCATGTGACTGCAGCATCAAGTGACTCCAGCTTATAAAGAGGCTGGGTCACATGATGCACTGGCCAATCACAGCCATGCCATTAGTAGGCATGGCTGTTATGGCTTCTAAGGGCAAACGAGTGAAACGCTTGTTGATTGGCTGCCCTGCAGCTTCTCAACACGTGGAGTAAAATACCAGAACCCCGGACCCGAACCCGAACGTTTTTTGAAATGTCCGTGTTCGGGTCCGGGCCCCGGACACCCGAAAGTTCGGTACGGATCCGAACGTTACAGTCCGGGTTCGTTCAACACTAGTGATAATGTCACTGATACTTTTACAAGGTTATATCTGCTATTGCAGAGGCATTTGTTGCAAGCAAAGTGGATTCAAATTCTTCATGGTCATCGAGAAAATATGTTTAACCAGTACAGATCTGCGCTATAGCCGAAATACGGCTACATCGCGGACCTGAATTGCCGGAGGGACGTCCATGGACGTCCGCCCCTTTGTGTGCTCCCCCCGCACACTCATAGCTGGCTGCAGCGCGCTCTCACGCACACCGCACGCTGCATGGGCGTGCCCACGGGTCAGGCGGGCTCGATGTCCACTCGTGACCCATGATCGCCTAATAGAGAGGCAGAACAGGGAAACGCCAATGTTCTGTGAGTTCTCTGTCATCGGGATCAGTGAGATCTCCCTGTCAACCCAGCCCCCATACAGTTAGAACACATACAAGGAACACAGTTAACCCTTTGATTGCCCCTTTAGTGTTAAGGTTTTTTTTGGATATTTATTGTAGCAAAAAGTAAAAAATATTGTTCCTTTTTCAAAATTATCGCTCTTTTTTTATTTATAGCGCAAAAAATAAAAACCGCAGGGGTGATCAAACACCACCAAAAGAAAGCTCTATTTGTGGGAAAAAAGGGATAAAAACTTTGTTTGGGTACAACGCCGCATGACCGCACAATTGTGATTCAAAATGCGACAGCGATGAAAGCCAAAAATTGGTCTGGGCAGTAGGGGGGATTAAGTGCCCATTAAGCAAGTGGTTAAAGCTAAAATGCTGGCCGATATAAAGGCACAAATGAATGCAGCTCTGAATTAATTAATACATGATTAACTGCATTTATAGCTGCAAGCAGTTTTCATTCCTGAATTTAACCTGGTGTGAGCCTTTTGTAACCTTTTGTACAGCCAATCTTACTAAACTGTACAAAAGGCTGACAACACAGTATTGAAAGCTCTAAAATATTTTTTATTATAAACCCATCAAAGGTAAAAGGGTCTGATACAGAGAAACATTGATGTGTTTCAGCATTGGTGGGCTTTAGTCATTATGAGTCACTATGACAGCCCACTCGGGCTGAAGCGCATCAATCTTTCTCTATATCGGATCCATTGGGACATCTCGAGCAGCTGCAGTCCAGGCATGGGTATAGTTCTTTCACATCTACACTATATTGTCAAAAGTATTGGATGCCTGCCTTTACACGCCCATTAATTTTAATGGCATCCCAGTCTTAGTCCGTAGGGTTCAATACTGAGTTGGTCCACCCTTTGCAGCTATAACAGCTGGGAAGGCTGTCCACAAGGTTTAGGAGTGTCTATGGGAATGTTTGACCATTCTTCCAGAAGTGCATTTGTGAGGTCAGGCACTGATGTTGGATGAGAAGGTCTGGATCGCAGTCTCTGCTCTATCGCAGTCCCATATAAACTGATGAAGAAATTAGATGTTTTCATTTTTTTTTATTGGATGTGCTTTACAGCAGAAGTAAAAAATATTGTTTTTTTTGTTTTTTTTCAAAATTGTCGGTCTTTTTTTGTTAAGAGAGCAAAAAAAGCAGCAGAGGTGATCAAATACCACCAAAAGAAAGCACTATTTGTGGGAAAAAAGGACATAAATGTTATCTGGTTACAAAGTCGCACAACCCTGAAATTGTCAGTTAAAGTAACACAGTGCCGTATTGCAAAAGATGGCCTGGTCATGAAGGCCTGGTCTTCCAGACATCAAGTGGTTAAAAATGTTGATTCTTTTTTTAAAAAAAGATTAAAAATGCATTTGCACTTAGTGAACACATGCGGGTGAAAAATTTGACAGTGTTTCTTTACTGAACTTTTATAAGTTTTATCTTCCCAAAAAAAATCTCCCACTCTTCACAATCGTGCTTTATTCATGTCATCAGTTTTCGGGCAGCACCAATATTTGTGAGTAACCATTTTCAAGGATGAAGCACACAAAGGGCAAAATTAGAACCAAAATATCTGATGAGCACCTTGAGAATTCATTGAGAATTGCTGCCAATCCATTCAACCAGATATTGATGTGTTAGTTTATCAAAAACAGTCAAATATCGTGCTAGTTTTATGTTGCCCTCCTTTCCTTTTTTTTTATAGTTTTATTACTGAGATAGGTACAATATCTATATCAGTAAAAGTTAAATTGCTCATACATCTAGTGAGTGTTTTTAATCCCTCTTTGTAATAAATATGTTTTAATACTGCACTTAGAGGCGCCTCCCTCTCCTTTCTTGTCTTGCAGTTCATGAAGCCTGGTTCAGCTTCCTGGGATTGGCTGCCTCTAGTTTGATATACTTATGGACTTTTCACCCCCACCTCACCTATTGTGTGATGTGGTATGAGACTTTCCATGCATTATTCCCTTTGATTCTTTCCCTGTAATTTGTAACTTCATTTGTGGTATCATCTACACCGGGCTGATAAAGGTTGTGCGCACAGTCTTGCTTTTTTTTTTTTTTTAATTGTGATTTGCCTGACTTTTCCTGCTCATCAGCTATCCTTATTTTTAGTGCATTTTTTTGTGGCCCAAGACAATTCTTCTTCTTCCAATGTGGTCCAGAAAGGTCAAAAAGTTGGACACCCCTGAACTACCTGTCCTCAACTTCTAAAACTGCATTTAATGGTTGGAAGGAAGTCCAAAAATGTATTGCATTTTGATGGCCTTTACAGCATGTTAATAGGCCACAGATTATGATGGCAGTCAGCCGTAACCTATATTAATGACCTAAATAGATTTATATAAAGGTACTATGAGCTGTACTTCTTTGTCCCTCCATGTCTACATCTACTTATAATACCCAACAGAGGTCAAGTGCCTAGATTCAGAGGGTTACATTTCCATTCTCACACACACGAGGGGTCCAGGACAAATAGTACATTCCGCTGTAAGTGTGATGTTCACAGCAATGTAATTTCTTCTCCCTCTGCAGGACTCACTGAAAAGTTGGACTTGTTAATCAAACGTTGCCTTACATCCAGTAACAGCAAAAAAAAAAAAAAAAGATTTAAACACATGCTTTGCACAGATATCCCTCTCACTAATAGGCTTTGATCATATTCAAGATTTTTAACAAAGAGAAAGTTTTGTAAAGTCACGGAAGTGCTTTCAACAAGGTGAGTGCTCTGCTCCCCGGTTAGGGGCACTTTGTAAGAGCCATATTAGGAATATCTTGAAAAAATATAGAAAGCATATGGAGGTGATGTTTTATGCTTAGAGGTGAGGTAGGCTGGTTAGAAAATGGATGTGGTGTTCTTGTAGCTGTTTCTTATTTTCAATGGGTATTCATATCACAATTTCATTTTCTATCATAATACATATAATATATTTGGATTTATTACTTAAACCCATCTCAACTTATTTCTCTGCTTCTATACAGATTTGAAGAATCTAAATTTGTATTTTTTCACATTTTATGTTTATTAGTTGATTTAAAGTGTAATTTCAGTCAAAACCTAACTAAGCAAAAATCTACTCTCACCCCCATTCTAAGCCTATTCTAGGCTGTAAAAGCAAAGATGTCTAGCTTTACCTATTCCCGAAGTCCCTCCAGTCGGGTCACACGATTGGGTCACAGTGCCAACTTCACTGTAGAGGGACAGCCAACAATGGCTAATAGTAAACCTATGGGTGACATTACCGCACAGGCTCTGCAGCAGTTGCTGCTGCTCTCTATTCTACACTGAAGTGATCATGTGACAGGACCAGAAAGACTTCAGAATTGGTAATTATAGGCATCTTTCATTTTACAGGTTAGATAGAATAGGCTTAGAATGGGGGTGGGAGTAAATTTTAGCTTAGTCGGGTTTTGATTGGAATTACACTTTAAAAATAGCATACATATTCAGATTTTCAAAGTGAAAGATTTGTTTTTATCTCTGGAACATATATGGAAAGGTACCATATCAGGAGCTGTCAATAATCTTCAAACGGGAAGCCCGAAATTGCCAAAAAAATTTATTTAGGAATCATAATAGTACAGTTTTAAAGACTGATGGCATGCTATAAGACATGGTAAAAGAGTGTGCCATCCTACCAAAGATGGCCAAGAGACAATGATGACAACAGGTTTCAGAAGACTCAAAGAAGGAGAAGTAATCATGATACAAGGATGGTCAGAAATGGTGACATGTTACAGGAGTGCAAAAAAGGAGAATTAAAGGCCTCATCCTAGTAATATAGAAAAAGAAATAGGTACAAACTGGAGAGAAAACTCCTGTTGCCTATAAATGTGGACAATAGCAGCATAACATCGGAGACGCCAAAAATTGAGATAAAATCTACTCTTTATTTATACAATGATAAAAAGAGTAAGAACAGTAGTATTGTGTACCAAACATATTTTAGGAAACATAACCCTCCGAGTATTGTAAAAATATCATAAAAACCCAGACTAGGATGATAACAGTCCAATATAGATATAGTGGGATTTCCTAAAGCCTGTAAGGCTAATGCGTTTCCCCAATTATTTGTCTTCTTCAGGACCCAGACACATTAAGAGGGCCTACTGTATAAGACAACATGCATATTAATATAACAATGTACAACAGTATACATTGATCTACAGCATTAAGATGTAACAAGTCTGCATGCTCATACCGGCAGTTCTATGTGACAGAATGTCCACCCTGAACGATGTCTAGGGCAGGCATAGGGGCACAACAGGCCCAACCACCCCCAAGGGAACACACATCCAAATACAGGCGGCCAGGAAGAAATCTAAATATACAAGAGGGCAGGAATAGGGACGCAAAAGGCCCAACCACCCCCAAGGGAACACACATTTAAATACAGGCAGCCAGGAAGAAATCTAAATATACAAGAGGGACAGTGTAAGCCACCCCAAATCCAAATGGTATATCCCAGGTAATAATATAAGGGGTCTATATACAATACTTACTCAAATCTAGTAAAACAGATGGATATAGCACATAGGATATGGGGGACTTCCTGTCCGCACGGCTACTCTATCTGGTACAGGATAACACAGAGAACATAGTCCCAAATGGATGGTATGTCACTCTATAAGTTAAGGTGATAAAGAAGTTAAGCCATGCAGGGATTGCGCTAAAAAAAATGATTTAATTAGAGAGGTCCATAGTGCCACCCACTTTGGCTGTGAGGTATTCCCTCTTCCTCACACCAGCAACAACATTTAAGAACTGAGCCCATGAAGGGGTCTCAATGGAAAGCCAATGTAAGGGAATCGTTAACCTGGCAGCCATCATATTGTGAGATGCAAATTTTTTTTAATACTTAGAAATACTAGAGAAAGGTAGTCCCAATAGGCAGTGAATGGGTTATGAGAGGAGAGCAACATCTAAATCAAGTTACTTTATTTCACCAAAAGTGGTAATTAATTTGTGGCTCAACATTACCACTTATTTAGTTTACAGGTGATACGCAGATGTTCAATATTTCCTGGTTGTGCAGGCCTCACTGGAGTGTGTCTTTGTGTAGGTCCTCTATCCATTAAACCCTGTTACATTTTTTAGAATTTTTTTTTCCTCAAGCAGTGCAGGTTCAGTGCATATTACCCCCTTCCTTGATGCTGAGAGTAGGTCAGTAACAAAATATAAGGTAGGTAAAAAGTCCCAGCCTGTGAAAGTAAGGTATAGTGTGTGGTATCAGTTCCGGGGCAAACATACCACAGGGTGCGGCTCTGATGACACCCAACAATTTTTCCAGGTAATTAGACTGGTGGAAACAGCTCAGTCACAATGAGTTGATTTCACTAAACTGGAGAGTGCAAAATCTGGTTCAGCTGTGCATGGTAGCCAATCAGCTTCTAACGTCAGCTTGTTCAATTAAGTTTTGCCAAAAAACTGGAAGTTGATTGGTTTCTGTGGAGAGCTGCACCAGATTTTGCACTCTCCAGTTTTAGTAAATTAACACCTATGAGTATAGAGCCAAGAAAGTGCACCCCTGGAATGAAACAGGAACATCGGATCTTTACACTGAGCATTTTATATAAGCAAGGAAATCTCCTGTAACCCCTTATATCTGTATATAGAGCAGGTGATGCATTTGATTAAATTCAATAGAATTATAAAAAAAATATAGCTTTTAGAAACATAAAGAAAAAAAAACTTTTAGCATTCACTGGATAGCTTCAATTTTCTCAAATGTACAGTTCAATTTGAATTAGTCATCAGATTGTGTATGATTATTATGTTCACCTGTCCAATCGTTTTATATCAGTGTGAATAAAACATGATTTTTTTGTCTGACAATGACCTGCCAGACTGGACAGTGAATCCTCAGAACTGACAAGAGCATATGGCTAACAAGCTGTAATTATAATGGCACAAAATGTAGTTTCATTACAACTTTTTCTTCCTTTTCTGCTTTTATTACTGACAATTTACTGCACGGCAACATCTCAACAGGTAGAGCGGGTCAAATTCAATTTCTCTCCCAGAACTAAAGAAATAATAATGACATAAAGATGACTGAGACATCATTGTTCATAAATTATTTTCATTTTACCGAGTCATGACATAGGGAAATGTTGTTTTTCAATCTGGAGTCTGAGGAAAGTAGATTTTTATTTATTCATTGAGCTAATCCAGGCTCTACAGAGTTAAAAATGTATTAAGTCCCCAATTGCAGATACATTACCAAAGACATAAAATAACTTTAAGCATGAAATATTTTTGAGCTGTCATTGTATTATTCTTCCAATTGAGTTAATTAAAGATATATTTTAAAACAGGTGTTTGACCAATTGGAAGAATAATACAGTCCTTCTGAAGCAGCCATGATTGGATGACGAAACGCTTCAAGGCTGTGGCCAGATGAAGTCATTACGCTGACAGGAACCAGAAGTTGGCCATCTTGGATAGGTATCTGAAGCCAAAGTCTAACCTTAAGGGGGAAATGGTTGTTTAACCGCTTCACCCCGGAAAGATTTCCCACTTTAGGACCAGAGCACTTTTTGCAATTCGGCACTGCGTCGCTTTAACTGACAATTGCACGGTCGTACGACGTTGTACCCAAACAAAATTTGTGTCCTTTTTTTCCCACAAACAGAGCTTTCTTTTGATGGTATTTGATCACCTCTGCATCATTTCTGATCACCGGTATAGACAAAAAAAGAGCGACCATTTTGCAAAAAAAAACAATATTTCTTACTTTTTGCTCTAATACAAATCCAAAAAAAAATATATAAAAAAGGAATTTATTCATCGGTTTTGGCCAATTTATATTCTCCCTCATATTTTTGGTTAAAAAAATCACAATCAGCGTTTATTGATTGGTTTGCGCAAAAGTTGCCGCGTTTACAAACCATGAGAATTCATTTCTGGCTTTTTTACATTTTTTTTTTTACTAGTAATGGCGGTGATCTGCGATTTTTATCGGGACTTTGATATTGCAAGGGACATGTCGGACATTTTTGACACTTTTTGGGACCAATGACATTCATACAGCGATCAGAAATTTAAATATCCACTGATTACTGTATAAATGTCATTGGTAGTGAAGGGGCTAACCTGCAGGGCGAGCTCTAGGGGTTAACTGTGTTCCCTAGGCGTGTTCTAACTGTGAGGGGGCTGGGCTACCATGG
Organism: Glandirana rugosa; assembly: GCA_018402905.1. Taxonomy (NCBI): domain Eukaryota; kingdom Metazoa; phylum Chordata; class Amphibia; order Anura; family Ranidae; genus Glandirana; species Glandirana rugosa. Next base: position 467,634 of record BLSH010424466.1, on the reverse strand, counting down.
GCATAAGAGATCTAACTGATCCCAGTGACAGGGATCAGTAGATCTCTTAGATGCCCACTGACAGAGCGGGGAACCGCCGTGTTTTCATCGGCGGTTCCCCATTCTTTCTCTCTAGCAGGTCATCACGGCTCGCCAGCAGACATCAGGTCCACCCGAGCACACTCCTGCAGAGTGCAGAGCCGGCGGCACGCTCCTGCCCACTAAGTGCCCGCGCGCGGATCGCCGCTTATATACAGTGATTTGTGGAATAGAGCCACACTGCCACTGTACATATACAGTATGCGGTCGGAAAGTAGTTAAAAAGACAATCATGCACTGGATGAAGTGCACCCATTTTGTGAGAAAGATTTTAACCATTTTTTTAATAAATTGATCTGGTAAGCTGATATATTGCACAACGAGGTTCTTTTTGTTCCTTTGAGCTACTTTTGGAGGTAAGGTGTTCAAATGTGGAAAAAGACACAGATGAAAGTTTGCATGGAGACATAGCCCTTTCAAAGGGCAAGGCGCATATTGGCCTAATTTTCAATAGGTCAAAGTCCAAAGTGCGCAGCCTGTTTGGAAGGTGGAAGAAGCACTCTGTGCCGATGATTCGTTTAGAATATTCGCTGATGCATGTTTTTATGGACTCAAATTGAGGTGGAAGAAAAAGGTGGACTATTAATATATATGCTTTTTCACTATATATTTTTTCATTATTCATTATAATTTGCATATGAGTGGATGCTACACTGCATTTTGGACTTGGCACTTTATATTTTGGGATATTCAGATAATATTTTTTTTTAGTCACATGGATCTATTATTCATGCATTTGAAAGAGATTTATATGTTACATACACTATATTTCCAAAAGTATTGGGACACCTGCCTTTACACGCACATGAACTTTAATGGCATTGCAGTCTTAGTCCATAGGGTTCAATATTGAGTTGGCCCACCCTTTGCAGCTATAACAGCTTCAACTCTTCTAGAAAGGCTGTCCACAAGTTTTAGGCCTAATACGCATGGGCGTAATAGCAAAACGTCAGGACTGACGTCAGGCAGAGATCAGTGTCAAAAACGCGATTTTGTCTGCGTTTTGCATCGGCATTAATGCACGTTAGTGAGCGTCAGTGTCAATAGGCATTTTGTTTAAAAAAGCATCCCTCTGCTATTTTTTAACCTGAAAACGCCAGTTAACGTCGCTATGGCGTTAATGCGTGTTATGGAGCGTTTTGCCGGCTCAGCGTCAAAAACGCTCTAACACTGCAGCTTCAGAACGCGCTGGCCATGGGTTCTGCTTTCAGCTCATAAACGCCGATGCTATCTACAGCTCAAAAACTTCAGTGTTTTTATGGGGCCATTGAATAACAGAGACCTGCAAAAAACGCTCAACCCGACCTCAACCCAATAGAACACCTTTGGACCTTTGGGATGAATTAGAGCGGACACTGCAAGCCAGGCCTTCTTGTCCACATCAGTGCCTTGCCTAACAAATGCTCTTCTGGAAGAATGGTCAAACATTCCCACAGACACTCCTAAACCTTGTGGACAGCCTTCCCAGAAGAGTTGAAGCTGTTATAGCTGCAAAGGGTGGGCCAACTCAATATTGAACCCTACAGACTAAGACTGGGATGCCATTAAAGGTGTCCCAATACTGTTGACTATATATTGTAAGTGGATACTACAGTGCATTTTGGACTTGGCACTTTATATTTTGGGATGGAAAATATTCCGATACTATTTTTTTAGTCACACGGATCTATAATTCATGCATTTCAAAAGATTTATATGTTATGTATATGGTTTAGCTTTGTTTGATTGCACAGAGTTTTATTAATTTTTATTGTATTTTTTGTTGTGGGAGCACATGACAACAGCTGCAGCAATCATTTATATTATTTATTGAATTTGGTTCACAATTTGTGGGGTAGCACGGATGACCCTGGTATAATATACGTTTTTATAAAACCTCAAAAATCCTTCATGCGCATTTTGTATGTACTTGGTAATTCAGTCTCTACAGAGTTAACTGCATCATATTATTTTTAGAACCTATTACACGTACAGTATATTATACATTTTCTTTTCCAAGAATTTTATTGAGTTTTAACACAAAAATACAGTAAAGAATATCATTGTTGTGAAATGAATTAAAGGGTACAATGTATCCGTGAATACTAAGATCATGACAGGGAACATGAAAATGCCTTGAAGCGCCAAGAGGAGAGGGAAATACATTAATGCAAGAAAATGACAGCAATCATTACATAAACACATAAATATTGAGATTTCAAACAAATATACCAATTGTATAAAGTAGAATTAGGTATGTAATAGAATCAAGCTCCTGATCTGAGTATAAAGAGTTACAATAACTCAGGTTAATTTGTTATCAGGAGTGTGCTATACTATGGCATTCCTGTATTTTTATTCCCTGAATGATAAGGGCCGTTGTATAACAGTATGTATGAAGAAGAAGGGTATTATAGTGGCTGAGGTGCCCAATGGGAGGATAAAAGGGAGATGGGTTGGTAAGAGAAGAAATTTGAGAATGGAGGGAAAGTGGGGCAATAGGAGGGGAATGGAGCAAGGATTGCTATTTATGAGTATCGATAATCTAAGATATATTGGTCTGGTGACACTTAGTGCAGGGGAGGCGATATCTGGTATATTGATTGGGGTTAGGGACATTATACAGAAAAATTTGTCTAGAGGTTGCCCATCTCACAGGTATCAGGATCAGAAGAAAATAATAGTCAATTAGGATCTAACGGTAAGGTTAAGGTTGTAAGGTCAAGGATTCTTGAAAGTGGTACCAACAGGCCCAGGTTCGGGTGAATTTGGAAGGGTTGTCTTTTGCTATGCTTAAGACTTATGGTATGTAGCTTTTGGAAGAGACGAGTGGTGCAGTAGATATTGTGCAGGGGTGAAGTCAAGTGTGTATGTGGTAATTTTTGTAATTGTTTCATGAATTTCCTTCCAAAACGGTTGCAATTTGGAGCAGGATCACCAAATGTGTAGCAACAATTCAGGATCTGAACCCCATCTCCTGCATAGGTGTGAATTTGTAGGTGAGAATTTATGAAGTTGGGTGGGTGTCCGGTACCATTTTGTTAGTATTTTTTAGACTCTTTCTTGTGTTGTCACATTAAATGAGCCTTTATGAGTGTTATTACTCTTTCCCAGTCCTCATCATTAAGGGAGATGTCTAAACTTTTTCCCCTTTTTTGACCTAGTCTACTGGTCCTCATTTCATAGTTAGAGAAAAGAAGGATGTACATAAATGATATTGTATGGCATTGTGGAGAGCTCCTAGAGCTAAAAGCTTTAAAAGGAGTAAGGTCACGAGACCAGTTTGAAGGCGTTTTCGGGTATCCAAAAAATGTTCTTGTACATTAGTCCAGAAGGGAAAGTATAAGTTCAGTGTTTTAGTTTGGATATCTTCAAAGAAAGTTGCCTCTATGGAAGAAGTGTTCTGCTTGAACTTGCTTGTTCAGCCATACTTCTTTAAGAAAGTAGGTAATAAGGTAATAACAGTGGAGGGATGGTCCTACAATAGGGTGGTCTTTGAGTCTTCTAAATGTGTGTCTTGCAGTGAGCCAGGGGAGCACTTGGATTGGTCAACCTGCCTCTTTCAGTGTGACCCAGGCTTTAGTTTTTTTATGTAAGACCCAGTCTGTTATTCTTGACAGGTGACATGCTAGGTAATATTGGTATATATCTGGAACACCTATACCATCTTTTAGTTTAGGTAATGTTAGTAAGTCATAACTGGTTCTAGGTCATTTATGTCACCATATAAAGCGAGTACAGGCTTTTTGTACATTGAGAAGAATGTTTTGGGGAGTTTAATGGGTATTGTTTATAGGATACAAAGAATACGTGGGAGGATATTCATTGTAATGAACCAAGAAAACAAACCCTTATGCCAATTTTGAAGGTCACTTTGTATATCTTTCAAAATGGATAAGTAATTCAGATTGAATAGGTCATTCAGTTTTCTAGGAAGCTGTATTCCAAGATATGTAATGGATTACGACTGCCATGTAAAGGGGTATTTAGATTTACATTCTAACACAATGGATGCTGGTAATGAGATGTTTAGTGCGAAGGATTTGGAGAAGTTAATTTGCAAGCTGGTTAGTTTTTTGTTGTATGCAAAGTCTGTGAGTAAGTTGGGAATAGTCAGATGTGGTTTGACGAGAAAAAGTAATATGTCGTCGAAAGAAAGACCAGCTCAGATCTCCCGACTGGAATCCAAGTTAGACACGGCCACTGCCCTACTGAAACAGAATTCGAATACGCGCAATAGAGCTGAGGTGGATCGACTGCGGAGAGACCTTGATTTATGGCTGACTGAGAGAGCTGAGCGTCATCTGCAGTGGGCTAAACAAATTCTATGCCAATGGCAACAAACCCCGTTACCATGCTAGCAAACAAACTGAACTCTTTTGCCCCCAGACGACCTCTTCTCTCTTTCAGAACTAGATTCCAAGTTCGCACGTCTAACCCGGTCAAGATTTTGGACGAATTTCGCTACCATTTGTCGAAACTTTATTCTTCCCCAAAAGAACCACCTCCCTCAAATCTCTCTTCTTTCCTTGATGAGTCATCCCTACCACCCCTGAGGCCGGCTCACTGGGAATCCTTGGGGCTGCCATCACGGAGTGGGAGGTGCGACTAGTTATTAAGGACCTAAAGTCTCATAAGCGGCCCGGTCCAGACGGATTTACGGCCGCTTTCTATAAAAAACTGTTGAATATAGCAGTCCCGTACCTTACCTCTCTTTTTAATAGCCTTAGGAAGGGAGAACACCTATCCAAGACTATGTTACAGGCCTCTATTGTGATGCTTCCCAAGCCAGATCGGGACCTTGAATCTTGGGCTAACTTTCGCCCTATCTTGCTCCTTAACATTTGTTAAGTTGAGTTGAGGGAACACCTGGACGTTCGGGTTCTGCTGGTTCGGCCGATCTTTACAGAAACGTTCGGGTTCAGTACCGAACGTCATCCAAACTTTACCCCGGACCCCGAACCCCATTGAATTCAATTAGGATCTGAACTTTTCGGCACAAAAATGACTGTAAAAAAGTCCTGGAAAGTGCTAGAGGGCTGCAAAAGGAAGAAAAATGGGAGATGTGATGTTATTAAATCTGCAATCTGTCCCTTAAGATCATTCTGTAGTGCAGGATGAGAGATCGTTCTGTAATGCAGGATAAGAGATCGTTCTGTAATCAGATCATTCTGTAATGCAGGATGAGAGATCGTTCTGTAATTAGATCTTTCTGTAATGCAGGATGAGATGTTATAGATCTACAATCTGTCCCTCAAAGCAGTAGTAGTAAGCTCTACCTAGTTATTATCACTGCAATCTGTCCCTCACAATTTGTCCCTCACAGCGCCGGCAGCATCTTCTCCCTACACTAACCTAAGAGCATGTGACATGCAGCACTGTGACTCCAGCCTCATATAGAGGCTGGGTCACATGATGCACTGGCCAATCACAGCCATGCCATTAGTAGGCATGGCTGTGATGGCTTCTAGGGAAAACCAGTGAAACGCTTGTTGATTGGCTGCCCTGCAGCTATTCAACATGCATGATAAAATACCAGAACCCGAACCCGGACTTTTTCTCAAACGTTCGGGTTTGGATCACGGACACCCGAAAGTTCGGTACGAACGTTACAGTCCGGGTTCGCTCAACTCTAGTACTTACTACTCGACTGAATAAAGTACTACATCACCTGGTCCATAAAGACCAGGTAGGCTTCGTGCCCCTGAGACAAGCTGCACACAACATTCGCCGAACGCCCATCAACTAATGTTGCTTTCCCTAGACATCCGGAAAGCATTCCACACCCTATCCTGGACCTATCTAAGAACGACTCTGGCTCATAGAGGAGTGGGTGACTCATTCCTCAAATGTATTGTTGCGTTGTATAGCAACCCTTCAGAAACTGTAAGATATATGGGGCATGAGTCGCCCTCCTTTCCTATAGCACGTGGTACATGCCACGGATGTCCCCTTTCTCCACTTATCTTTATAATAGCTTTAGAACCTCTGGCTGCACACATCCGCTCAAGCCCAGACATCGGGAATGTTGAGTTGGCTGGCATGCATCATAAGTTATCTATGTTTGCTTATGACATCTTGATGTATATCACATTCCCACATATCAGGCTGCCCAACTTGATTTCCCTGTTGAATGGCTTTTCTTCTCTGTTGGGTCTTTATATAAACCAGGCCAAATCCCGGACGCTAAATGTTTCTTTGCCAGATGCTACCCTCCAGCAGGTGAAAACCCAATTCTCATTTCAATAGGCCAATACCATTCCTTATCTCGGAATCATACTTACCCCTACGTACTCGGCCTTGTATAGTGGCAACTATCCCCCTCTCATCAGAATGACGTCTTGGCTATTATTTACAAGGTGAAGTCAGACGAGCGTTCCTATGCCACCGTGCGGTGGCCAGTCAGAGAGATCTCCGTGCGGTTGTTAGCCGAGTAAGTGGGTGAGCGTGCTGACGTCTCAGGCTCCGCCTTACGCGTTTCATCATCCGACGTCTTCAGCGACCTCCGAAGACGTCGGATGACGAAACGCGTAAGCTAACAACCGCACGGAGATCTCTCTGACTGGCCACCGCAGGGTGGCATAGGAACGCTCCTCTGACTTCACCTTAGTGTAAGTCACAGAGGCACTTTGGTGCTTTATTTGTTTTACATATATTCACTGTGCCTTCTCTATTTCTCTTATATGATCGAGGACCGCGGTAAGGAAATAGACAGTTGGGCTTGGCACAGCAATACAGCTTGTATTTGGATCACCAGCAATTCTACAACAGGTGGTCTCTTTTATTTCATTGCATCTCATTTCACTGATTTCAGGCAGCGCCAGTTGTCTCCATTGTTTCAATTCATTATCTACACTCCCAAGGTGTCTGAGGCAAGGCTGCCCCATAATACTCAATTTATCATTATTTATTCTAATCTATCTACATTCTATCTATTTTATATTAGATTGCAGTTTGGTTATAATTTACACACACACTTTCCCCACACATTATTGAAGGATCCACACAAGATGTTACACATATTTTAAATATATTTTTTATATTTTTATAGTACATGTTAATCACCATTCACTTTCGGCAGCGCCATTTTTTGTCATTTCTTTCTGCATCTTCCATAATAGTGCATGTGTCCATAAATCCTTAATTCGTGCAATCTTCCCAGTTGGTAAACCACCACCGCACCACGTGCCAACAAAATTGGGGTTTCCCCCCTATGTGGAGGAACTCACCGGATGGTCGCAAATAACACACCCGCAATGAATTGAGATAGCACAGGTTGTTCAAAAGGGTTGCTGCCGTTACTTCTCACAGACACATCATATCACCTGTTGCTGTAGCCGTCATCTCCACACCGTTCCAGGAAGATTGTTTAGGTCACAAAAATTGTAATTCATCCATGAAATGGAAATTCCCTTTCTTTCTATTCATCTATCTACTTTCTTCTTGTCTTATCTCTCTCTCTCTATTTCTCTCTGCCTTGAAACTGACTCTATACTCATAAACTTGAATGGTCCCACATATTCTTTTGATAAGAATCATATTGCAATTTCAGACATGGCTTGGTTACTTGCTGGCCTACCAATCCATTGTTGCTGGGCCTGGTTGTTATTTTTCTCTATTTTTTTCCTTATCCCTAAACTACTGCCTACGGTATAATATTTGTGAAGAGAAAGCTCTCTTGAATTTGTCTTTTCTTTCATATATCTTTGCATTATCTTTAGAGTTGAGCGAACCCGAACTGTAAAGTTCGGGTTCGTACCGAACTTTGGGGTGTCCGTGACCCGGACCCGAACCCGGACATTTGAAAAAAAAGTTTGGGTTTGAGTTCTGGGTTTGGGTATTTGATCATGCATGTTGAATAGCTGCAGGGCAGCCAATCAACAAGTGTTTCACTGGTTTTCCCTAGAAGCCATCACAGCCGTGCCTACTAATGGCATGGCTGTGATTGGCCAGTGCATCATGTGACCCAGACTCTATATGAGGCTGGAGTCACAGTGCTGCATGTCACATGCTCTCTGGGTAGTGTAGGGAGAGGATGCTGCCGGTGCTGTGAGGGACAGATTGCAGATAGATAGATAGGTAGAGATTACTACTACTACTGCTTTTAGGCACAGATTGCAGATCTCATCCTACATTACAGAAAGATCTGACTGGACTAGGTAGAGTCTACTGCTTAGAGGGACAGATTATTGTTCTAAAATCATGTCCTAGTTCTATAGGGTCAGGTTCCTGCTGTTGCTGTAAGGGACAGATTATTGTTCTAAAATTATTTTTCAGTTCTCTAGCACTTTCCAGGACTCTTTTACAGTCATTTTTGTGCCGAAAAGTTCGGGTCTCCATTGAATTTAATGGGGTTCGGGGTTCGGGATAAAGTTCAGGTCAAGTTCGGTACCGAACCCGGACTATTTTCCGAAGTTCGGCCGAACCCACCGAACCGGAACATCCACGGGTTCGATCAACTCTAATTATCTTGCTACACCATGTGGGTGCCTAGTTTCCCTCCATTAGAGTTTAGGTTGGAGGATATGTATCCACTTACATTCTGAAAAAGGCAGGCTTTATTGCCCTCCACTCCAGTGCACAGTGTGTTCCCAGATGGGGTGCATGGGGGTGGAGGCAGTATCCATGCCAAATACTTAGGCACGAGACCTCAACCAAGGCTCAAAAGTTATCCGACTACGTTTGTTTACCAATGCAACATTCAAGTACGATGTATAACAGGATATAATACAGCTCTATACTTGTTTTCTTGTATTTTCTCTTTTTGTTTGTGCAAAACTTCAATAAACATATTGAAAAGAAAAGTAAGCAACGATGCCACCTTGTGCATTCGTCCTAAAATATCAATTCCTATAATATTAGTATTGGCTCTGAGATGTTGCAAGAAAGGTTTCAAGGTTAAGATGAATAGTAGCGGCAAGAGTGTGCATCAAGTAGACCCTGCAGACCATTTGGTTTGGAAGCCAGGGAGTTGAAAGCGGATAGGAACGGTCTGATTAGGACCTCAGAGAAGGTTTTGTAGTATATATTGAGGATAACCCATTGGGTCCCGGGTTCTTCCCTAGTTTTAATTGTTTCAAAGCTATAGTAAGTTCATCTGTGGAGATCGGTAGGTCTCGCTATTCTGAATCTGTTCTAGAAAGTTGTTTAGAGCAGTATTGTGTTAGGAAATTAGTAATAAGCGTCTGTCGTGACGTTTGGTCATTTAAAGAGGTCAAATCTGGGTTAGGGTTATAGAGTTGTGAGTAATAATGTAAGGATTGAGATGCAATATCTACTGTGGAGGATAGGAGGTGACCATCTGCAGTTTTAATGTGGTGAATGGTGTTGGATGCACGTTTAGCTTGCAGTGCCCTCCTTAGAAGCTTTCCACTTTTGGTGCCCTGTTCATAAAACTGTTTTTTAGTGAGCATGTATTTACAATTAATAGATTGTTCAAGTTCTTCTAGGAGTGCCTTCCTAGCCTGGAGTAGTTCATATTTTATACATTTTCAGTTAATTAAGTTGCCAAAAAAAATCATAAAAAATTGAAAAAATAGATCATTGTTTGGAATGCAGATTAGTGTTAATTCCAGGACAGGTCATGGCATGAAGAACATATGCAGCATCATGAACAAATTAATATTGATTATAAAATGTAATACATTTACAATCCTGCTACTATGAATGTGCTTCTTAAAGCTAAATAATCATGCTGAATTCTTTGTCACATTGACCCTTGCTGTTATCTGAATTAGAAAAATAATATTTCACATTTATATAGGCTATTGCCATGAAAATATGCTGCCATGCCAGGGAGCAAACTCACTTAGCTGTCTAAAGTATTGGTGGTCATGTGACTCCTGTCAGCACTAAAGAGTCACACACAGGGGTTGATTTACTAAAGGCAAATAGACTGTGCACTTTTGCAAGTGCGGATGCTCCAGAGCTTAGTAAATGATGGAGTTCATTGCTGACTTTCATCATCCAATCATGGTCAAGCAAAATTGTTTTTTTGCATTTTTTTTTCCTTGCATGTGATTGGGTATTCTATGTAAAGTGAAGCTTTACCTCACTTACTAAGCTCTGGAGCAACTGCACTTGCAGAGGGCAAATGCACTTGCAAAAGTGCACAGTGTATTTGCCTTTAGTAAATCAATCCCAGTATATTAAGTGAACAAACATGAGGGTGCAAACACCTAGTGCATTGCCAAATACTTTTATTGCAACTAAACACATTAAAAACGCGTAAGCCTGCCAGTTTGAGAGACAGTTTGGGCCAGGTGGCACCTCCCTACGGCTGGATCTAAATATAGTGGCGTTGTTTGCTTGCATTCTATTACATCTGTGAGTATGTTTTTTGGCATTACATTTCAATAAAAGTTATTGGTAATGCTCTAGGCACTTGAGCCCTCCTGTTTGTTTTTACATGTTTCTCTCAATATCCCCCAGTCTGAAGGGGGCTGCATCGGTGGGTGCATTCCAGTTGAAGATTAATACAGTGATTATTATTTGACATGTAAACTGGACAATACAGAAGCCCATTGGGTGTTTTGTACATTCATGAAATAAAATGAAACTAATCCTACAGAAAGTTGACAGAGACGGGAAACATGAGATGGTCAGAGACTAGGGAAATGACTCTTGATGGTTGCTCTTTCCAATTGCAGCAGGACAGAAGTGCAGTAGGACAAAAGTGCATAGTTTTAAAAAAACAGTAGTTTGAAAACAGCAGGAGTTTGGAGACAGCCAATTCTATTTTTAACCTTTCTCGTTGGTAGTTCTCAGTAAAGGGATCAGAGACTGGTAGAGTACAAAGGGCAGAGACAGTTGAAAGACATCCTAATCAAAGTAAAATAAAGTACTTACATGTTTTGTGGGTTACCCGAAGACATAACAGGTCAAATGTACAGTTTATTATTAGTGACATAATTAGAAGTTGACCTTACGTGGGTGGCTACGTCGGGGGAAGTCTGACCCCCTATAACTCTCTTTGTACATTTTTGTTTGTCCTCCCGAGTTCACGGATCTCGTAATGGTTATTGAAA
>BLSH010424466.1:430335-443675 GCA_018402905.1 Glandirana rugosa | reverse complement strand
ATCACATAAGAGCCCCCATCATCACATCAGAGCCACCATCATCACATCAGGGCCCCCATCCTCACATCAGAGACCCCCTATCACATCAGAGACCCCCCATCACAATAAAGCTCCCATTATCACATCAGAGCCCCCATCATCACATCAAAGCCCCCATCATCACATCAGAGCCACCATCATCACATCACAGCCCCCATCATCACAGGCCAGATGCAGTGTCAGTGGGCCTATTCAGATGAGAGAACTCTCCTCGCACAGGAGTCTCTTACCTCAGAACCTTCTGTCCTGGGCTGTGTTGATTCCTCTGAGCCGGAAATTTAGACTTCTCTCTTCCAGCCAATGAGAGCAGGGGAGGGGTGTGGTCCGGCTTCTGGGGAGAAGGCGAACTAGAAGCTCTGGACTGGATTGCAGAGCTGGGAGACACAAGATGGATTAGACCTGGATTCTGTACAATGAGAGCAGAGAGCCACGGGCCCCCTGGAGCTAAATACGGGGTTGCTATGGTGACTCCTGCACCCCTTCATGCCAAGCCTGTGGTACTGAAACTTGTCGCCATTTAAAATGTGCACACAAATTTAAGGTTTAACGTGTTGGGTGTCTGTCTAGTTAGTACAACCTCAGCTTTTATATTTTACCAACAATGTGGGTAATTTATTGCATTTGTGTGCCCTAAATTCAAGGTTTTGTGTTTCCTAGATCTTGTGGTGATATCATGTGACATAAATAATTGGATCTACCACTATATTATGCTCTAGGGTGTCTGCTCTCAGAAAGTATATACTGTTTTAGGTTTTTTTGTGATCTTCAGACCTAAAATTAATAATTATTAATTAAGAGTGTGTGCATAAAAAATGACTCTGGCAGCAAAAGGATTAAATCATAAAAGTGCATTTTTAATTATAAAGTGTGTTAATGCATATGTTAAACGCACCCCATTAAGCCTTCTCTTGCAGTTTACCAATTCTTAGATGGCTGCATTCATTTTTAGTAAGCACCCATGTTAGTGGTAAATCATTTGCCCCTAACTGCTACATCTGCAAGGCAGCTTGTTCTGTTAACAAACAACAGGCCAACTGGCCAGATGGCCAGATGCAAATTAAAGAAGGAAAGACCAAAAAAGAAAATGAATGCTGCCACCACATCTAAGAATTAGTAAGCTGCAATATAAAAACTGTTTGCTTTTGGGTTATAGTAAATACCACTTTAACTTTTTGGATCAGCTATACTAATAGATATTAAATAGAAACCTAAATAATTAGAAATCTTCATACAATGTACCAGGCACAATTCAATCAATTAGTAATTATTGATGCTGTTTACAACTCTCAAGATGCCAATCTGCTTCAAATGAAAAAAAAAGCAGAATAAAGCTGAAAATGTGCTGAAAGCTGCTAAATCTACATAAATCCCAACAGATCGAATAATTAAAAAAAAAACACATAGGTATTTGGCAGCATTTTTAACTAATTACACCATTTGGATGCTCTTTGCAAATGTGCAGTGCATGTTTTTGTGATGGATATAGATGGTGTTAACAGATGTCTTGTAATAAAAGCAATTCACTTCCAATACATCTATTAAAACAAGACACTTGCTTTTTAAAGGTAAAAAATGACCCTGACAAAATGCTGATGTGTTGCTTTTCTGATGCCTTATTTTTCTAAATACCCTGAGATCATTAAATACATAGAAACAAGTGTCCAGATGCAGAAGCTATTGTTTTACCCTATCAGACTTTTTTTTATTAAAAATACACAATTTTTTGGTTTTCTGACATAGTTTGGCTGCTGTTTTCTCTTTTTTTTTTATATCGTGATGATCTAGACCAGTGGTTCTCAACCTTAGTCCTCAATTACCCCCAACAGGCCATGTTTGCAGGTTTTCCTTTCTCTCGCACAGGTGCTTTAAATCAGGGTCAATGGTTTGGTATTTTGGACAGCCATTTTATCTAAGAGAAATTCCAAAACATGGCCTGTTGGGGGCACTTGAGGACTGAGGTTGAGAACCATTGATCTAGACCAGGGTTTTTCAGCCAGGGTTCCTTCAGAAGTTGCTAGGTGCTTCTTGGAGTAATGGACAATTTCTGCCTCTCAGCTAAGTTCCCACTGACACCAATGATTTTTTTTAGCTATCTGTAAGAGGGTAATTCTTCCCAATGACCACAAGTATAAGGAACATTCTTCCCACTGACCATCACATTAATGTATCATGGGTTGTAGATATAGTCATTTTTAGCACGGGTTCCCTGAGACTGGGAAGTTATTTAAAGGGTTCCTCTATGTTGAAAAGTTTAAGACAGGTTGATCCAGAAGCTGGGAAAACATGAGCATGGAACAAAATAGCAACATTTATGGAAAAAACTGTGGAAAAAAACATGAGATCACACCCACAGCTAACCAGCATGAGATCTGTATGAGGAAAAAACTTGCTTTGCTGAGATAAAAAAGCAGCTGTAAAACACTTATCAAAGTCTGCAATATCACCAGCTACCCCTAGAGGGAGGAATCACCCAAAATTTAGCTGCCTAGAGACACCACAGGCAGATGCAAATCTTGCATACAATCTGGAGCACTCTAAAGGCCGATACACACTGGCCGAATATCGTCTGGTATCGTCTGGTTCAACAGAAACCAGCCAACATTCGGCCGGTATGTACGGCAGCCTGTTTGGCTTCTGTCGAATGGGCAAGCTGGAAAGCCAGCAACCAATCAGCATCTGATAATCTGCATGCAAGCCAATTGACCAGCATGTTCTCTGTCAACAAACTGCTCCAATTACATTTACATGACTGCAACCACACAGTACAATCCCACCCAGATTATCAGGGAATTTGCAACGGAGCGCACAGGCATTGATAAAACAATTCTACATAAACCCCAGATAGGAGAACAGTCTCTCTAGGAGTTGTGAATTCTTTACTTTAATTGTGGAACAGTGCATTACAATAGGTACAGAAGTAATAATTACAAACACAAGAAATAAATGGCACAAGGACATGTATTGTTTGTTTTCTATAACATAAAATGGGGGAAAAAAACAGAAGTAAACTTTGTCATTTGGGCAAAATTGCTTTATCCTGTAAGTGGGAGCATATGAGAGAAAGACTATAACCGTTTTGTTCAGAACATGCAAATAACACCTTTCCATTTCATGCTACTTTGTTTTATAGTGGTAGAGATGTGTGATGGATTACTTCCTTGCTATTCCTTCTTGGCCAATCACCTTTTGGTGTGCTACCCTGCCTGATGTAAAGAAAGTTCTTTTCTCTGAAGTGGCCAGTTATATGGTCCAGCTAGTTCGAATGGCTGAGTCAGAAACCAGAGCATCAGCCTGAACCCACTGAGTCTTAAAACAAAGGGGCTGATTTAAAATAGGCTGTTCACTTTGCAAGTTAATTTTCCCCAGAGCTCAGTGAACGAGTTGATGCTTTGCTTACTTCTATCATCCAATCATGGGCAAGTAAAAAGTCTGTGGGTAAATTCCCTTGCAACTTCATTTGAAAAATGATGTAGCGTTAAGCCCCGCAGGGGCCGATGAGTTTTACTGGTTCCTTCTTATTAGGTACAGAGGCTGTCCATCCACACAACCAACTGTCCATTCATACTGGCTCCAATGAAAAGTCTAGTGCAGTGATAGCGAACCTTGGCACCCCAGATGTTTTGGAACTACATTTCCCATGATGCCCATGCACTTTTCGGTGTAGTTGAGCATCATGGGAAATGTAGTTCCAAAGCATCTGGGGTGCCAAGGTTCGCCATCACTGGTCTAAGGGGTGTATTTTTTTTTAAGGCTCATTGCTTGAAGAAACTTTTAACAGGAGAGGGGATGGGCATGGGGTACTTCAAATGTGCAGTAGTAGCTAGTAGTTAGAGGAGTGTCTCTTCTAGAACTATTAGTAGCTAATAGTGAAGAGTCCAAGGCCCCGTGGCAAAAGGCCAAATGTTTGGTTAGCTTGCGTCATTACACAACTGTCAATACCCAGAGGAGCTTCCAGCACACAGTCTCATAGATGAATTGAAGGTCACTACTCACAGGTCCTCAGGGCACCTGCCTCCTTCCAGCTTCCTCAAGACATAGTCCAGTGAGTGAGATGGCATCTTTTAGGACCAGGTCCTTGGTGTGGTTCTGCAATTAGCTCTTGGGCAAAGTCCATTCAAGTCTTCTGTCCTGGCACCTCTGAGGCCTCTGGAGCAGTTGTATGGTTCAAGGTCTGCTTAAAAGCAGCAGCTCCTGTACCTCTGTAACCCTCCTGGAGAGGAGGAACCCTTCTCTCCAGTGTTTCAGACTATCTACGTTCCGGTACAAAAACCCCAAGTAAGGCCCAGGAGGAGAAGCACAAAAGACCTATGCTTATATTATTTACTCAACCCTCCCACACGTCATCACATTTGGCTGGCCAGGCTTTTACCACGAGAGAATAATAGGCTTCCTAGCATAGTAGAACAATAATGAAAGTAGGGTATGTATCACCTTTGTGGGGGCTAAGGAGTCAACCAGGCCCAGGAGACAAATTTCAACTAAGGGTCAAACATGTATCGTCATGACTGGACATGTTGTATGACCTCCAGCATCAGTAGACCATTTTGGAATGGGAAAATGTATGTATCTA
The DNA here is from genome assembly GCA_018402905.1 of Glandirana rugosa. Taxonomy (NCBI): domain Eukaryota; kingdom Metazoa; phylum Chordata; class Amphibia; order Anura; family Ranidae; genus Glandirana; species Glandirana rugosa. The sequence continues at coordinate 439,066 of BLSH010424466.1, read as the reverse complement.
GTAGCACAGGTAATTGCTTACATTGTTCACAAATTTGTCAAACACAATTACATTTTTTAGGTAACAGCGTAAATCTTACTATCCGGCAGAACTAATATATCGGTTGAGAAGTATTTGGCCTCTTATAAGACAACAGCTATGTGCAAAGTATAGAAACTCAATGGAACTAATAATTGTTCATTATTCTGACTGATCTAAATTGATTAAAGGTAAAATCCTATTGGTTACCGGGGAATTTTGAAAACCTTTGCTCTATGCAATGGCTTGCTAATTAAGCCTGCATGTGTTGTTCTGTCTTGTCTCTTTATGTCTGATGATGATAAATTATTGCTGTGTAATTATGACTTCACAGGTGACCACTATCAACATGGAGCCTTTTTAAATGAAGCAAATTAGAATTACACTTCATGAAGTAATAGGCCACATGTCAGCATTACCAAATCACATTACCATTATTGAACAAGAAAGAACCCCTGGTTCTGGATAAAAAAAAAAACAATAATCTTAAACTCCTTTTTGTGATATAAAGGTTGATTTACTAAAACTGGAGAGTGCAAAATCTGGTGCAACTCTGCATAGAATCCAATCAGCTTCCAGTTTTATTTTTTTATCGAAGCTTAATTGAACAAGCTGAATTTAGTAGCTGATTGGCTAGCATGCACCAGATTTTGCACTCCCCGGATTTAGTAAATAAACCCATAACCAAAACTAATATCTCATAGTTTCTAGCGAAAAGAAACATTGTGGGAGTTTCACATCATTGGAGACCTCATATGGCCAATTTTATTCTTCATTCAACCCTTGTCTGGTTAGACTTAGGCATGGCACAGGATTTGCAGAGCTACTAAGCAAGAGCTGAATGTTTTACATTTTTAAAACGCTAACTGGCTACCATAAAATTAGGGATGAACTCAGGCATGTTTGGATACTAGTTTGGAGGACCTGTCTGAGCTATCCTGCCAGGAAGCTGTCACTGTGGACTACCAAACATAAGCATTCAAGCAATTTCTTTCCCGAAAAAGCATGTACATAAGCTCTTTATATACATACGGTGGTGGGCAAAAAATGCCTTGGCCACTTAAGATTTGTGGTTCACAGTTACAGCCTCTTGGCAGGATAGCTCAGACAGGTCCGGACTAGTATCTGAATGTGCTTGAGCTCATCCCCACATAAAATGATTTACAGGTAGCTGATCTCTTTTACCTGTACATGGGCTGTACTGAAAGTAATGCAAACGTGGGCATAACTTTTTTACCAACTTAAACAGATCATTCGTGTAGTGCCCCCATAGTATAGGTGAGTTTTCTAGCAGGGTTTTGGCTAGGAGAGGTAAATTTAGTCAGGCCTGACTGTGATGTGCAGGCCTGAATGTTTTGATCTGGGCTGGGAGGAGAAGCTAAGGGAGGATTGGGTGGACTTAACTGATGAGGTCACTAGAACCTCCCACTTCTTTCTAGAAACCTGGAGAAGGTATTTTGGTCAGAGAGCTGGGAGATGGGTGGAGCCATCTAGAGTGTTTTAAGGAGCCCTGACCAATCCCCAAGCAGGGTTGGCAGGGGGCAGGCCTCCTTAAATACTCAGAGTCAGCCCAATCTAGGAGGAGTAGTGTCGGGTGGACGTCTGGAGATGTAGCAGAGGCGCTGTGGTGCAGGCCCCTACCCGGGAGGTCACCCCCAGAGAGAGTGATTCTTGGAGCGGCACAAGAGGAATAGGAGAATAGTGGAGGTGCTACAGGAGGTGTAAGATACTTTTAAAACATCCACCGGTGCGGTGAGTGACTATGGACTGTAGGAAAAAGTGCTGGAGCAGGCTGGGAGAAGAATGGTGAACAGTCTGTGGGAGCCTTCAGAGCCAGTCAGGGGAAAGGAGAGTCACTACCAGAGAGCAGGTCGATGGGACCTGGAGGAGGATGAGCTGGGAGTTGTAGTCCGTCAAAGGCCCGGTTAGCACTAAAGTACTTTACTGCACATTCAGGGGCCTGTGATCCCTGGCCTGTAATGGGTGTTCCTGAGGTCTTGCTGAAACAGGGTAGGCCTCACCATGTGCTAACCATAGTGACGAGAAGCCTGATAAATATACTTTCATGCTGGAAACTAAGTTCTGAGCTGGAGAGATGCAAAGAAGTCTAAAGCTGTGAGTTTTGTGTAGTGAGAGAACTGTAGAAGAAACGGTCAGCAAGTGAAGTGCTGGAGAGTTGAGAGGAGCAATAGTTTGCAGAGGGAGAGTCTGCAGTGAATTGTGCACATACAGGCTTGTATATGGAATCCTTGTACCATAATTTTTTGGGCATCCCACAGTTACCCCTTATCACCATCAAAGTAATTTCACCCAAATAAAAAAACAAAAACAAGAGCCGGTCTGGCCAGTGTCTCCGGATGTGTGATATATGGTGAGATTGAGGTCAGCTATCAGGTGAACCACTACTACCAGCCACTCTCAAGGGAGCACATGGCTACATTCACATTTCACATGTTGGTAGAGTAACTCTTCCTTTATAGTAAATATTCTTCTTCTTTTTTATTGCAGATAAATAATGGATTCCAAGCAGAAGCAATGTACCGTCATTGAGTTTTTGATGAAGGAGGGGTGCAAGCTGTCCCACGTCCACAGAAGGCTACAGAATATTTACGGTGATGACACCATTTAAAGGATAAGTTCACCTTTTGTAACATGTTACACCCTGAATATGGGTGTAACATGTAACATGTTATCAATGGACTGGCCCCCACACTTTCCTGATCTGACAGCTAGCAGGGATCTTCTTCCCTCCCCTCCCCTTCTAGCTGTTACAATTAAAAAAAAACATTGTCAAGCGGGGTTCTGCCCGCCCGGCCGTGTTAATCATTCGTAGTGTTCGGTGAATGGAAAACGACAAGGTCTGGCAGCGAGAATAGTAGATTGGATGGGACTTTCATGGTGCAATGTGAAAATTGAATCAAGCCATAATTTGAATTAAAAGCATCAATATTTAGTAACAAAAATAAAATATTGTGTTCACATAAAAACATGTACAATCATAACCCATATACTGCAGTCCTTATTTTTTGTATAGTGGTATAGATGTAGATTCCCACATGTTCTGCCCCATTATTGGGCTTATTCAGGGGATGCTATCCGCTTAGCGTCACAGCCTTCCAGGACTTCAGCAATATCACTTGAATGAATAATCACTGATATATTTAGTGACAGTAAGATGACATGTCCATTGCAAAGCTACAGGTGGCCACAGGAGGCAGACAAGGACAGAAGGGTTAAGGTGTGTAGAGAAGAAATGGCACGGGGCAAAACTCCCCAGCACAAATCACTTTCATTTTGAACTACTTTCCTGTGGTGTCCTTGTATCCTCGTGTGGCTCTGACTGGAGCCAGAGAAAAGTAGCTGAAAGCGTGGGTGATTTGTGCTGTGAATTTTTGCCCCCATACCAAAATTTGAAAGATCTATGTAAGTTCATAAAAAGTTATGCTCACTTTTGCAAATCTTGCAGTAAAGCCCTCGTATATCTACAGTAAATGAATTGTCTAGATTATCACAAACCAACCCACAGGCAAATACTGCAAAGAACATTCAGCTATAAAATATGCATTGCATTCTGCAAACTTTTTGGATATTCAGTTTGTGGTTTATCTGCAATACCTCAATAGGGAAGTATCAACTAACAGTGGAGAAACATTTAATGCAGATAATTTTGTTTCCACGTGCAGTCAAGGTGAAATGGAACATAGAGTTCTCGTTTTGCATAAGTAGGCAGAGAAAAATCCATAAATCACATTTTTCATAACAGTGAATGCTAACAGATGAGTGTAGTGACACCTATATTTTTTACGAAGCAACAGTACAGTAGATATTTCAATGAAGATGATATTTGCTGATCCCTGGAATGGAGCAGCAGAACTAGAAAAACTGGGATTAATCCCAAATTGTTCAGATTCGAAAATGGCAGACTCAAGGGTAGATGTGTTCATCTCTACAATTGTCATAGCAAGATAAATGATACAATGTAATGGCCCAGGATACAGACATGTTCTGACTTCCTGTGAGTATTTCCCATGATGGAGATCTATGAAAATGTTTTTATGTCTCCATAAGGATCCGTTCTCCAGGGGGGCTTGGCTGTTTGCCCCATGTAGGTCCATGTTTTCCTGTACGCACCTGTGCATCCCCATGCTGGCAGTCCATAGAAGTCTATTGGGATACCCAGCTACACGGACAGAGCCACTGTGTCCCAATATGACATGCAGGTGAGTGGGGTGCCCAAACTCCCCGTGTGCATTTGAGGATGCACACCCACATAGGCCATCATGTCATATTGGAACACAGTGGCTCTGTCCCTGCAGCCATGTATCCCTATATATTTCTATGGACTGTATGGGGATGCACACAACACCTGCTCATCCCTGTGCCAAGAAAACACAAACCTACAATGTGGCACAAAGTCACGTGCCCTGAGTGAATGCACCCTAAGCTTAAAGCCCTTTCACATGTGCAGATGGACCTGATCAGATGTTCAATGTTAGTCTATGGGCAGCCAGATGTAAAGAGACTTGCATCCGTTTACATCCAATTATATCCAAGTCCATCCAGATCTAAAACAATACCTTCAGACTTAAAGTGGAGTTCCACCCACATTTTTCACTCCTCACCATGCAGCACTAAGCTGCATTCTAAAAATAAATTGGCAATTTATTTTTATTTTTTTCTGTTCACTTACCCGATTGATTCCTATATCTAATTTTATTTTCCCCTTTAGGGGCCGCGGCACCGTACATCATTTCTGGCTTTGCATTGGCTCCTGGGAAATCTTGGTCAGCTTGACATGGCACTGCTTCCGTAACATTGGCATTTATGAAAAATCTTGTTCAGCTTGACATGGCTCCAGTAACATTTAACATTGGTATATATGGAAAATCTTGGTCAGCTTGACATGACACTGCTCCAGTGCCATGTCAAGCTGACCAAGATTTTCCAAGGAAGCCAATGTTAACTGTTACTGGAACCATGTCATGTCAAGCTGACCAAGATTGCACCGCACTGCATGTGCGCGAGATCGGCAGATGCATGATGGGTAGCCAGCATGCAGGGAATCCAGGAAAACTGCGGACTGTGGCTTCAGATGTCCACATTGGAGATGGCTGCACTGTGCGGGAACTTCACAAAGTAAGAAAACAATGCTGCACAAATAGAAAACTGGGCATAGTTTACTGCATACCTGTCAGCAATCAGCCATTCTCAGTCCTGTGAATCGGACTAGAATATTCATGCCTGTGTGTGGGTGTGCGCGGGAGCCGTCGGCGCCACACAGCCCATTTAAATGGACAGCACCTTGCAACAAGTGCTGTCCATTCTGCGGTGTTAGTGTGTGCTTGACTATCCTGTTTTACCTGTGCCAGTAACCTGTGACCCGGCTTACCTGATCTTGTCTGCTATCTGCCTGCACCGACCCCCGGCTACCCACAATCACTCTTCTGCTTGACCCCCTTGTACCGCTGCTGCCTGCCCATTAACGAACCTTGCTTGGACTTTGACTACTCTTCTGCCTGCTCCTTCTATACCCTGCACCGCCAGCCAGTTGCCGACCCAGCCTGTACCACCACTCTACTTCTCTGCACGAGCCACAGTGGGACACCTCACACTACCATCAGTGACCAGTCCAGCCCTCGTGCCATCCTGCACTCCCAAACCACCTGTGTGCTCTATCAGGGATTCCCGAATCAGGGTCGTAAGAGTGGTTGCTCCCTGCACAAGTCAGACTCCACCACCAGGGGCGTTACAATACCTTTGTTACATTGCATAAGGCATGAGTATTCTAGGGGTATTTTTATCTTAAATCAGAATCAGAATCAGAATCAGAAAAGGTTTATTGCCATGATCTGTAAACAAGGTTCACGGATTAGGAATTTGTCTTGGTGTTTTGGCGCAAAAGAAGAATAACAAAAAATACAAAAAAATAAAAAATACTAAGTAAAATACACGATAAATACAAAAGTTATCACAAGATTTACAGGGTTGGACAATATAACTGTACAGGCTATTTAGACTGGGACATGTGCAAATGCAAATGCAAAATTTACAGTGTCAAAGTGCAAAAATTTACAGTGTGTAAAGTGTCAAGTGTTAAGTGTTCATGAGTCCCACAGCAGATGGATAGAAACTGCTTTTGTGGCGGGAGGTTCTGGTCCGCATGGACCATAGCCTCCTGCCTGAGGGGAGTGGCTGAAATAGTCCATGTCCAGGGTGAGAAGGGTCGGCTGTGATCCGACCTGCTCGTCCCCGAGTCCTGGAGACGTACAGGTCGTGGATGGATGGAAGGCTGCAGCCGATCACCTTCTCTGCAGAGCGCACAATACGCTGCAGTCTCTGTCTGTCCCTGGCTGTGGCTCCAGCGTACCACACAGTGATGGAGGAGGTGAGGATGGATTCGATGATGGCCGTGTAAAACTGTACATCCTCTGCTGGGCCTTCTTGATGAGGGAGCCGATGGTGGGCTCCCACTTGAGGTCGTGGGTGATGGTGGTCCTGAGGAAGCGGAAGGAGTCCACGGTGGTGACGGGTAGGTCTATCAGGGCGAGGGGGGGCAGGGGGGCTGTGACTTTTCTGAAGTCCACGATCATCTCCACTGTCTTCTGGGCGTTGAGCTCCAGGTTGTTGGCACTGCACCAGTACACCAGCCGGTCCACCTCCCTCCTGTAGGTCGACTCATCACCGTCTGAGATGAGCCCGATGAGGGTGGTGTCGTCCGCAAACTTAATCAGTTTGACGGACTCATGGCTGGAGGTGCATCAGTTGGTGTACAGGGAGAAGAGCAGAGGAGAAAGTACACAGCCCTGTGGAGCTCCTGTGCTGATGGTGATGGTGTCTGAGACATTCTTCCCCAGCCGCACGCACTGCCTCCGGTCCGACAGGAAGTCAGTGATCCACCTGCAGGTGGAGTCAGGCACATTGAGCTGGGAGAGCTTGTCCTTGAGCAGAGCAGGGAGGATGGTGTTGAAGGCAGAGCTGAAGTCCACAAACAGGATTCTGGTGTAGGTTCCTGGGGAGTCCAGATGCTGGAGGATGAAGTGGAGGGCCAGGTTGATGGCTTCATCTACAGATCTGTTGGCTCTGTAGGCGAACTGCAGGGGGTCCAGGAGGGGGGAGGTGATGGACTTGAGGTAGGACAAAACCAGACGCTCAAATGACTTCATGACTACAGACGTCAGCGCCACCGGCCTGTAGTCATTAAGTCCAGTGATCCGGGGCTTCTTGGGGACAGGGACGATGATGGAGGACTTGAAGCACGCTGGGACCTGGCACGACTCCAGAGAGGTGTTAAAAATGTCTGTGAAGACAGGTGTCAGCTCATCAGCACAGTGTCTCAGTGTGGCAGGAGACACGCCGCCCCCCCCGGGTGCTTTGCGGGTCTTTTGTCTTTTAAATTGCCTCCACACATCCTGTTCTGAGACTGAAAGGGCAGCGGGGGAGGAGTGGGTGTCCAGGTTGGGCTGGGCTGGAGTGTCCTCTGTGGTGGTAGGGGTGGGGGAGGGGTGTGAAGTGTTAAAGCGAGCATAATGTGTGTTAAGTTGCTCAGCCAGTTTCCGGTCGTCAGCAGCGTGGGGGGCTCTCGGCTTGTAATTGGTAATGAGCTGGAGTCCCCTCCACACAGAAGCAGGGTCGTTGCCAGCAAACTGCTGCTCCAGGCGTGCATTATAATGAGACTTAGCTCTTAACACCTCCCTGCTAAATCCATACTTCGCCTGTCTGTAGCCACCTCGATCCCCACTCCTGTGGGCTGCTTCCTTTTGCAGCCTTAGCTGCCTCAGTTTGGGTGTGAACCAGGGTTTGTCATTATTGTAGGTCACTTTGGTGCATGTAGGGATGATGTTACAGTGTCTGTGTACTCATCCAGACTATCTGTGGCAGCTCTAAACACCTCCCAGTCGGTAGTCTCCATACACGCACGTAGCTCCTCCACTGCCTCGCTGGTCCACCTCTTTGTAGTCCTCACTACAGGTTTGGAGAGTTTCAGCCTCTGCCTGTACGTGGGGATCAGATGAACCATGGCGTGCTCTGAAAAGCCCAGGGCAGCGCGGGCCATGGCGCGGAAGGCGTTGCTGACGGTAGTGTAGCAGTGATCCAGCGTGTTCTGCTCTCTGGTCGGGCATTTAATAAACTGTCTGCACTTTGGCAGCTCGTGGGTGAGATTTGCCTTGTTAAAATCCCCAAGGATAATCAGCAAAGCGTCCGGAAAAGTCCGCTCCACACTCAGTACCTGGTCTGCGAGTGCGTGCTGCGCCTCTTGCACGTTAGCGCTCGGCGGTATGTAAACAGCGGCCAGGATGAATGAGGCAAACTCACGTGGAGAGTAGAGCGGTCTGCAGTTAATGAAAATAGATTCCAGAGCAGGAGAGCAGTGCTTGGAGATCACTGTTACGTCGGAACACCAGGCGTTGTTGATGAAGAAACAGACTCCACCGCCTTTTGTTTTTCCCCCAGAGAGATCGGTCCGTCTGTCGGCGCGGAGGAGCTGGAATCCCTCCAGGTGAAGCGCACCGTCCGGAATTGAGTGGTTCAGCCACGTCTCCGTAAAGCACAAAACGGCAGATGAAGAGAAGTCCCTGTTTCTTCTCATCAGCAGCGCCAGTTCGTCCATTTTGTTGCTGAAGTAGACGGCAAAACACGAAATACCTCTGCACCGACTTGGTGAGTTAAGGCCTGCCACGCGAAGTGGACCTCCCTAAGGTCGAGGAGGCGCGGC
>BLSH010424466.1:402240-428815 GCA_018402905.1 Glandirana rugosa | reverse complement strand
TGTTTTTTGTTGAAGGTAACCTCTGTTTAAGCATATTTTATTTATTGCTGTGCCCATTGGGAACATTTCTGTTTACTTAATTTCCTGGTGGCTAATGGCATCAGGACAGCAATACAATTATCTTTATTGTTTTTTATGGCACCTATGAAATCTTCCTATTAAGAACACAGATTGAAATGAAAACTTGATGGAGGTTAAAAATGTTTTGTCTGCAGTTTAACTAATAGGTAGTAAAGACTGTGCTAGTTTAAAGCCTGTAGAAAGGCAATAATCCATAGTAGCCTACAGGTTTTAGTTTAACAAAAGTATATTTATTTGTCTTTTTTACACTAAAATGTAATAAAGATTGGGACCTATATCACAGGTAAAATCGCACAGTGGTTTGACCATAAATAATTGACATTTTCTTTTGTAGTGTAACAGCAGGCTAATTTTAATGCAAGACTGTAAAAATTATGCACTGTAACATTTATTCTGCTTACATTCTTAATGTCCTTAGAGAATATGAGCAGAACAATCTGTATGAAAGAGTGTTCATCCCAGATTGTGTTGATTCTTTTTTTTTTGAAAATATCTGAGAAATTTTGGAGTTTAGGTAAGGCTACCCTATATGGCCTTTTATGTCATCTCATACTCCTCTGTGCTTGCCACACTTTCTGTGAGGCTCAGACTGGTCATAGAACACACCAAGCATTTGCCCGGTGGGCCGGAGCCAAAGGCCCACATGCAGGATCACCATCGGGGAGGGCAGCGACATAGAGGGGGCCCGGGCATCATAAGCAGTGTTGCCAATGATTCTTCTGTGGCTCTACGGCTGCAGTCCCACCTTCTGCCTGGCCCAGCATTAGTGGTCGGTTTCTAGGGCCACCTGGAGTCTACCAACCAAACACACTGTAGGCCCCCCCCTCAGCATTCAGTGGAGGATAAGTTAGCTGAAATTCCTCCTCCACACCTGGCTGCTGAACTGTGTTCCCGAGTCCACCAAATCCCACCCATCAAGTCCCACCTGCTAAGTCCCACCCACAGAGTTCCAGCTACTGTGTCCCAGCTCCCAGCCTCCCATCCAGCCCTTGGTAAAGGACATTCAATGTGGGGGACACTAATTGGAGACCTCTAATGATGGGGGACCTCTAATGATGGGGACACTGATGGGGGACCCCAAAAGATGGGGAAACTGATGGGGGACCTGTAATGATGCCCCCTCCCTCGGGCCCTGGACAAATTTGCTGCTCAGTCTAAAATGCCCGGCCATCAGGGAAATGGCCATAGGAATGGAAATCCTGCCAGGAATAGAGATGGACACCATAGGCACATTCTGATGTGAATGCGTACGCGAACGTGCGATCATGCAAATTGGCGTTCATGGGTGCACGCGCGCATTGTGTGACAGATGGGAACTCTACCTGGCCTATAAAGGACTATGGCTTCCTGACTCAAGTTGCTGGATTATCGTCAGCTTTCCTGTATTCCTAAACCTTGTATCCTTGCTTGATTCCTGTTGTGACCCGGCTTGTTCCAGACCTGTTTCCTTCTCTCCTGGCTTACCCCTGGCTTGTACTTCTAACCATCCATCTGCCTGCTCACCTGTGTTTGACCCCCCGCTTGCTATATGGACATGCTGTTGCCTGATCCACTGTGTATGACAGCAGCTTGCTGCATGGGCTCTGCCTCTGCCTGATCCACTGTGTTTGACCCTCAGCCTGCTGTAAGGACTCACCTCTGCCTGCTCCTCAGTTTATGACCCCGGCTTGTTATACAGACTTTGCCTCTGCCTGATCCACAGTATATGACCCCGGCCTGTTGCATGAACCTGGCTTATCTGATTCTCTGTGTTTGACCCTCAGCCTGCTACGTGGACTTTGTCTTGCCTGGTTTCCTGTGCTGGACCCCCAGCCTGCATCCAAGGACTTGTTATTACAGCCTGTCGGTCCTCAACACCTGATCAGGTTGCCCTATGGATTCTGTCTTTCTATTGGGCGTTTCTACTGTAAATGACCCTCAGACTGAACTTTGCTGCTGCTCAAGCTCCTCCTCAGCTCAGCCAGGGTTCCTGTTCATCTGCTTCCAGCCACGCTCAGCATAGCCAATGCTTCCTGCACCCTGCCGGGCTATCGGGATTCTGTCTGCGACCTGTGCCTCTTTGGCTGACATACCTCCTTTCCCACTGCCATGGGTATAGCACACTTAGCTGCAAGGGGAGCCTCTTTCTGCACTTGGCTTCGGATCAGGTAAGTGACACTGGGCCTATTTTTTGTCCCAGTCCTGGCCTACTTTCTATACTCAGTCAAGATGGATGCTAACATATAACATATAGAGGCACTGAACAATCTAAGCAGTGACTACGATGTGAGTTGGCTGGTGTTATAAATTTCCTCTCAGTTTACCTCCATATTATTATCAGACAAGAGGAAATCTACTGTTCATTCACTTCAAGCTGTTAGGTATTCTTGCTTACTTCAAGAAGATATAGGATTGATGTGACACTAATAATCTGATTTACCTAAAGGAACTTCAGTCTTTAAAAGAAAAAAATGAACTGGACACAATTATTGGCACCTTCTCAAAATTGTAAGAAATAATTGCATTCCAAGTTTGTGATGCTCCTGTAATTTGTAATTAAACTCACCTGTATCAATTAACAGGTGCTGACAATATAGAAATCACACTGGCAAAAAGTTAAAATTGGGAAAAATTAACTCAACCTTTCTGCTGTATGTCTTTGTGTGCAGCATGGAGCATGGAGAAGAGAAAGAGCAGCAAATAATTGTCTGAGGATTTGAGAACAAAAATTGTGGAAAAGCATGGACAATCTCAAGGTTACAAGTCCATCTCCAGAGATCTTAATGTTCCTGCGTCCACTGTGCTCAACATTGCCAAGAACTTTACAGCCTATGGCACTGCAACTAACCTCCCTGGACGTGGATCAAAGAGAAAAATTGATCAAAGAGTTTGCCAAAACTTACCTGAGGAAGCCAAAATCCTTATGGGAGAATGTGCTGTGGACAGACAAAGCTAAATTACAGCTTTTTGGTAAAGTCCATCATTCTATTGTTTTCAGAAAAAGAAATGAGGTCTTTAAAGAAGAGAATACAGTCCCTACAGTCACACATGGTGGGGGTTCACTGATGTTTTGGGGTTGCTTTGCTGCTTCAGGCACTGGATGTCCTGACTTTGTGCATGGCATTATGAAATCTGAAGACTGCCAAACAGGGCTGGTGCAAGGATTTTTGACACCCTAGGCAAAACGCCTTTGGCTCTGTCCCTGACTCCACCCCCTTTGTCCTGTCCATGTATACGATGGAGGTGGGGGTGGTGGAGATTTTTGCAGTGCCTCTCTACCTATTTCTTTAGCCGTGGTACACAGACCCGCACCTGTGCCTCTGGACCCGGCCTAAAGACAAATAATGGCGGCACCAGCTTGCTTCCTCATGCCAGCCGTGGTCCGCAGGTATATGGACAAACTACGGTAGTATATAGACAGGCTGGGGCAGTTTATGGGCAGGGGCTGGGTGCCCTGGGCAGAAGTGCGCCCTAGGCGGCCGCCTATTCTGCCTAGTGGTAGAGCCGGCCCTGCTGCCAAAGAATTCTTGGGTGTAATGTAGGACCCAGTGTCAGGAAGTTGGGTCTCTGTCAGAGGTTATGGGTCTTACAGCAGGATAATGACCCAAAGCACACATCAAAAAGCAGCCAGAAATGGTTTAAGACAAAGAGAATACTGAATTGGCCAGCAATGAGTCCAGATCTAAATCCCATAGAGCACCATACAGCAATTTGGAAAAGGAACCCTTCCAATCGGAGAGACCTGGAGCAGTTGGTGAAAGAAGAGTGGTCCAAAATCCCAGTAGAGAGGTGTAAGAAACTCATTGATGGTTATAGGAAGCGATTGACTTGAGTTATTTTTCCAAGGGGTGTGCTACCAAATATTAAATTGAAGTTGGTAATAATTTTGTCCAGTCCATTCTTGAAGTTTTTCATGGAATGTATCAGATTTGGCTTTTTGTTTCTCTACTTTTTTTGTGTCATAATAATACAAACAAAAGAAATAAACATGAGAATGCCTAAACATTTGTAATTGCAACAATTTTCTGGGTGAAGTGGAGTCTTACCAGACAGAAATGCAGGGGTGCCAATATTTTTTGCCCATGACTGTATACTCACCTAATCAGTGTTTTCCATTCACAGTAAGAATTGTATATGCTGAACTTTTGGACTCTTGGCCTAATTTTTCAGTTGTTGTGTCTATATTTATTCCTCCAGTACAGCACTAACATTATAGATGATTATCATTTTAACATATATTTTAATCTGGCAGCTTTTCTAAATTTGTGGTCTGGTCTAAAAAAAAGGATGAAATCTGGAAATTAAAGTAGCATTCCAGTCAAATATTGTATTAACCAAGCCTAAATCTACTCCCATCCCCATTGTAATACTGTTCTATCTACCCTGTAAAGGGAAATATGTCTATACTGACCTATTCTGAAGCCACTCCGGTCTGGTCACATGTTCTCTCTTTTTCTGTATTAGGTTTTTTTTTTTTGGGGGGGGGGGGTTTGCTTTTTCAGTTTTCCGGATTTTTTGTTATGATCAAAATTCGTTATAAATTCAGAAACATTTGAATTTGGTTTGTTCTATTCATATAGATGCGTTATTCATTATTTTCAGCAATTCGTGAATTCGAAAACATTTGCAATGAATTCGTTCCATTCATATAAATGCGGTATACGTTATTATTGGTAAATCTGGAAAATTCGAATTCGATTAGTTTCCGTTTGTATAGATGCAGTATTCGTTATTTCTGGTAATTTGTGAATTCGGAAACATTTGAATTTGGTTCGTTCCATTAGTACAGATGCGGTATTTGTTATTATCAGGAATTCTGAAAAATTTGTTCACTAACAGGCAGACAAATTTGAAAGGAAATACCAATACCTAATTCATTTAATATTAATATTATTTAAAAAACTATAATAATGGATAATAATTGATTATGTTCACTAACAGCCAAATTCAAAAGGAAATTCCAATACCTATCTATAATTTAACAGCTTGTAACTATTATTATAGTTGTTATTATTATTATTATTATCAATTATATATAATAATAAAAATGATAAAAAAAACTATAATAATGGATATAAACTATTCAGTTATAGGTAGGTATTACAATTTCCTTTCAAATTATATTATTATTATTATTATAATAATAGAAATCATCCAAATGTGTTTTGTTTAGGATTTTGTAATTTTTGGATTTCCGTTCTTATTTTCGTTCTTTAAAATCTTCGGATTTTCATTCTTATTTTCAGATTTCCGTTCTTTTGTATTTTCGCATTTTCGTTCTTGCTTTCAGATTTTTGTTCTTTCAAATTTTTGGATTTTCGTTCTTATTTTCAGATTTTTGTTATTTAGAATTTTACAGATTTTAGAATTTCGGATTTTTGTTCATTCTGATTTTTGAATTTCGCATTTTCATTTTTTCAAATTTTCGTTCTTTTCAAAAATGAATTTTCGGGAAAAATTCTGGATTTTCTTTATTCGGACGTTTCTGAATTAACAAAAATTCTGAATTTTGACAAAAAATGAATGCGGAACGGAATAAATTGCACATGTCTACTGTTTTTATAGCTGTCTGTGACCCCATTAGGGACATTCACCTTCTCTATTTGCCCTGTTTACAATTATGGTTGAAAGTAAAAGTAAAAGAAAATCCCAAATTTTGGGTTGTCCCAGAAAAGTGGAAATCTTCTAATGGGGATTCTCGTAATTTGCAGGGATTTCCTCTCACTTCCTGTTCTAGTTACAAGACAGGAATTTAAGAGAATTCTCCCCAAATGGGAAAAAATTGCAAAAATAAACCTTACAGGGGTTATAAACCTTCATTACTCTATCCAAAATGGGAAAAAAAGTTTTGCTTAAAGTTCTACTTTAACCACTTCAGCCCGTAAGGATTTACCCCCTTCCTGACCAGAGCACTTTTTGCGATACGGCACCGCATCGCTTTAACTGACAATTTCGCAGTCCTCCGACGTTGTACCCAAACAAAGTTGACGTCCTTTTTTTCCCACAACTAGAGCTTTCTTTTGGTGGTATTTGATCACCTCTGGGGTTTTTATTTTTTGTGCTATAAACAAACAAAGAGCAACAATTTTGAAAAAAAACCAAAATTTTTTACTTTTTGCTATAATACATATCTAAAAAAATATATTAAAAAACTAATTTAATCATCAGCTTAGGCCAAAATGTATTCTTTTACATATTGTTGGTAAAAAAAAAAAAAATTGCAAAAAGCGTTTATTGATTGGTTTGCGCAAAAGTTAGTGTGTCTACAAACTATGAGAATTGATTTATGGCGTTTTTATTATTATTCATTTTTTTTTTTTACTGGTAATGGCGGTGATCTGCAATTTTTATCGGGACAGAGATATTGTGGCAGACAGATCAGACACTTTTGACACTTTTTTGGGCCCATTGACATTTATACAGCTATCAGAGTTAAAAATAACCACTGATTATTGTATAAATGTCACTGGCAGGGGAGAGGTTAACCTACAGGGGGCAATCAAGGGGTTAAATGTGTTCCCTCACTGTGTTCTAACTGTGAGTTGGCTGGGCTGGCAGGGACATGACAGATCTCACTGATGCCGATTAGAGGGATCAGTAGATCAGTGTCATGTCCCCTGACAGAATGGGGAACCACCGTGTTTACATCGGTGGTTAACCGCTCTGCCTCTGTATTAGGCGATCGCAGGTCAGCGGTGGACATTGAGTCCACCCGACCCGCGTCCACACTCACGCAGTGTGCGGCGGGCACGAGAGCACACTGGCACCTGCCCGCAACTGTGGCTGCGCAAATCGCCGTTTATATATGGCGATTTGCGCAGCGCTGCCACAGTGCAGCAGTAAATGTGCGTGACGCGGTCAGCAAGTGGTTAAGGCATTTTTTTTTTCCATTTTGGATAGAGTTAAGGGAGTTCTACCTGTGTCAATTTTTTGCCATCTGTGTCTCATTGGAGAGATTTCACTTCTTGTCCCACAGCCAAAATTGATCAAAGAGTTTGCCAAAAGTCAAAAATCCTTTTAGGAGAATGTGCTGTGGACAGACGAAACAAAATGACAGCTTTTTAGGTAGAAGAAATTAAGAATACAGTCCCTTCACCCAAACATGGTGGAGGTTTACTGATATTTTGCGATTGCTTTGCTGCTTCGGGCACAGTGTGCATGGCATTATGAAATCTGAAGACTACCCAAGATTTCTAGGGTTCAATGTAGGACTCGGTGTCAGAAAGTTGGCTCTTCATCAGAGGTCATGGGTCATACAGCAGGACAATGACCCAAAGCACACAGCAAAAAGCACCAAGAAATGGTTTAACTGCTTCCTGACTACCGTACGACTATAACCGGCAATAGCATGGCTCTGTCCCGCGAAGCGCCGGTTATAGTCGTCACTTTAGGACATGGCGGCTAGGGGCTTCTGTGCCGTTTCTTCACTGAGATGTGCCATGACTGGCGGCTCCCATGCGCACACGACTCCGGACAGTCACAGAGCCGGAGTCACGGCCCAGGAAGGAAGAGGGGCTGAAGATGGACGCTGCCAGTACAGGGGACATCGCTGGACATCGCAGGCTTCGTTTGCAGGTAAGTGACACATAATGGGCTGCCATGCGATGTGAATGCCCAGTATGTTTCTACTTTGGAGGGGAACATAGAGGGGGTTTACTTCCTCTTTAATTATTGTTATCCTTTTAATTTTTAAGTTTGTGTAACTTTTTAAAATTTGTGTTTTGGCTTAAAAAACGATAGAAGGTTAATACATTTTTTTATGCTTTTACAGGAGTAAGGGCACTTTCACACTGGGGGTGGTGGGGCGTTAGCGGTAAATCCCCGCTAGTCACAGCGGGGATTTACCGCTGATACAGCAGCTCCACGGCGGGAGCGGTGCACTTTTATCCCCCCCACAAGGGGTTAAAAAGGTGTTAAAAGTGCCCGCTCTCCACGCTTCCGAGGCGGTGTGTAGCCGCTTCGGAAGTGCTACCCCATGGTTTTCAATGGGCAGGGGCGGCAGAGGAGCGGTATATTACCGCTCACCGCACCGCCCCAAAGGTGCTGCTTGCAGGACTTTTTGTAACGTCCTGCTAGCGCACCGCCCCAGTGTGAAAGCACTCCAGCTTTCACATGGAGGGACTTTTGAGACACTTTACAGGTGCTATTTTTAGCTAAATAGCGCCTGTAAAGCGCCTCAGTGTGAAAGGGTTCTTCAGGAAAAAAAAACATATTAACCCAATAAAAACCCATACAGGAAATGTATGAATTGCCATAGATTTTTATGCTGCAAAAAGGATGGTGAAGACAAATCAGGTGAATTGCCGTAGAGTGGAATTTAAGACGTTCACTCATCTCTGTTCTTTAGCATAATCTGAAGTGGCAAAGAATGATAAGGGGTTATGAGTCACTTCTTTGCCAAGGCTTCTGACAGAATATGATACGGACGAGATGTCAGCAGAGGTTGATTCTGAATATTTTATAGCACTCTTGTTCTGAGTTCCTTCCCAGAGCTCATCATTTTGCAAACTACTGTTTTGTTAACACATTTTCCCCCTATGCCTTCTACTGCAATTTCAAGCCGGAGAATATCCTGTGTTGTAGAATCGCAAGCAATGCATCAGGATTAAACTTTTGTTGTCTGATGGTTCAGACCTATTTGGGCACAGCTGCTGACATTTGTCAGTAATTTCCAGGGACGCTTTGAAACCGAAGCCAGAGTACTTTTGTGTATCAGACAAAATAATATCTTGAAAAATTAAATAAAACATTGCAAATTGTTAAACTTCGCTTGGCAAACCTCAAATGGCTTCCAACACTTTGAGAACTGCTGCTATGCAGACATTTGGCCGGTTTTCATGCCATGCTTGCCCGCTGCAGCTAGTGAGTGCAAAATGAAGGCTGGGGCTGCACGGGCGATTTTTAGTAGCTCAGTCACACCCCCAAGAAGGGGTTAAAAAGGGGTTAAAAGCACCAGCATAGCGCTGCTTTCAAAGCACTTTTAAGGCACTTTGGAAGCGGCGCCCATTCATTTTAATGGCGGGGCAGTTTCGCACTGCCCCAAAGATGCTTCTTGCAGGACTTTTCTCCCTGTCCTTCAAGTGGTCCGCCCCAGTGTGAAAAGAGACACTGACTTTCAAGGAGAGGCGGTTTTCAGGTGCTGAGCAGAGCCTATTTCCATCGGTGCAGCGCCTGAAAACCACCCCGGTGCGAAAAGGGTCTCATAGAAAATTACAGCGGCTGCAGATTGAAAAGGAAAGGTAATTTTTAAAAACATTCAATTACAATATGATTTGTGTTGCAATTGTACACGCTATATTATTTTTTCTTTATTTACTATTTTTTTCCCCACGAAAGTGGAGTTACCCTTTAAAAAAATATATTCGTCTAATTGTTTGATTTTGTTAACAAATCTGCTATATCCCTACTTTCTTTTTTTTTTTTTTTATAAAGGATGCATTTCAATGTCAGTTATATTTATATGTTCTTCTTTTAGTTGTTTAATACCTTAGGTATTTATACCTTGTATTACTAACAATGTGTTAATTATACTGTGTCAAGTAAAAAATAATAAAAATCTTGAACATTATGGCCGAGCGATCAAACACCAACAATCGCTATATTCTCAGAGCTCTGTGAGCAGAGAGCTGGCGACTGTC
Source organism: Glandirana rugosa (assembly GCA_018402905.1). NCBI lineage: Eukaryota > Metazoa > Chordata > Amphibia > Anura > Ranidae > Glandirana > Glandirana rugosa. The sequence goes on along the minus strand of BLSH010424466.1, from coordinate 419,117 downwards.
AGCCACAGCTCTCTGCTCTGCTCCTCCAGCACTCACTAGAGCGCTGGGCTGTGGAATGGCCGGCTCAGGCTCTCAGAGGCTGAGTCGGGTGCCGGTCCAGGCATGTGGACGGATCCCGACCATATGGTCACAATCTTTACCGAGCCTGGACCGGCTCTTTGATGTCAGCCGACAGTGGGCTTCAGCCTGCTGTCTGCAAAAAACGGGTCACAGGAGTGCAAAGCGGATTGCATCCCTGTTATCCACAGCGGCCACAATAACGAGTATTGTAAGTGTGCGTGTGCTGCCGGAGACGCGCTCACTGCTCACTGTGTTCCAGGGGGCCAGGGAGCGGGTAGGGTGGACTCGATCGCTACCTGCGATGGCCCCCCCCCACAGAGAAAGAATGGAGGTCCGTGTATGTAAACCCGGATCTCCGTTCTCATAAACGCCAATTGCGATTTTTTTTTACCAAAAATGTGAGGAAGAATCTAAATTGGCCAAAAAAAAAATGTTTTTTTATATATTTTTTTGTATTTGTATTTAGTAAGAAAAATAGTTTTTTTTTTGCAAAATTGTTGCTCTTTTTTTGTTTATAGCGGTGATCAGAAATGACACAAAGGGGATCAAATACCACCAAAAGAAAGGTCTATTTGTGGGGAAAAAAGGACGCAAATTTTGTTTGGGTACAACGTCGAACGACTGCGCAATTGCCAGTTAAAGCGACGCAGTGCCGAATCACAAAAAGTGTGAACTCCTTCCGGGGCTGAAGTGGTTAATGTGTTTTTAATATTCAAAGCAAACTCCCTCATCCACCTAAGTCACAATTTATTTTGCTCTGAAATCACTTTGAAAAACACCCCCCTAGCATTTCTAGTTGCAGCCATCTTGAGTAAGGGCAGGTGATTCATGTAGCATTTACTTCCTGGAATCCATCTGCCCTTAGCTCAGACATGCAGCCAGGAGGGTCTGCTTAGCTCCAGATGAAAGAAAAAAAAATGCCCATGATAACTCCTGGGATGTTTAACATCATGGTGGCCTAGGCCAGAAACCAGGAAGCAACTAAAGAAATGTAAAAAAAAAAAGAAACGGGTTAAAACAAGTAATTATACCTGCATACCACTGTCTAGAATTGAAGAATAATCCTTTTCTTTTGAGAAATGTGATGGAATAAGATATATACCTTCTGTTTTAAGAAGGTTTTAATGTGTTCGGTGCCAGAAGGGGGAAACAATACATAATACAGTGGTGCTGTCCAGCAGCTCCAGTGCTGAAATTGCCTTTTTAATGCCTTACTAAATAAACCCCTAAAATCCGAAAAAAAATTCTTGGATGAACATCAAAACATCTTCAACATTACAGAAATAATAAAATAATAGGCTGGTATGATACTGAGTACCCCATCCTAGTGACACAAATTATACCAAAATACATCCAGCATTTAAAATATTTATCAAAAGAGATGACAATGCACTCAACGATTGCTGAACTTATACTTTTCCTATTTGGAGAGCCCCCCCCAGTTTGCCAAATACCTACAATATCTAATATATAACCACTTGCCGACCGCCCTATATCACGTTTACTGCTACAGGGCACTGCGCAGGATTCAGTATACACATGTGATCCTGCACCTCCGGGTATCGGCCATGAGTGGGCACCGCTGCCAGCTACACCCGACGTCCACTGACACCGGTTGAACATTCTATACACAGACAGAACGGTGATCTGCCTATGTAAACAAGGCAGATTGCTGCTCTATCAGTACAGAAGACATTGATCCTGTGTTCCTGTAAAGCAGAAACACCGATCCATGCCTTCCACTAGTACAAGCTAGACATGTGTGGTTAGTTACGTTCCAAATTAAAATTCGGATGAATTTTAGTTTTTCGGAAATTCGGATGTATCCGAATTTCCGAATTACAATACTACTGAATTTATACGAATCCGAATAACGAAAAAGAAAATCTGGACAAAATTCAAATTCAAATCATTTTCAAATTGTTTTCCAATACTTTTCGAAATCGAATAGTTTTCAAATTCAAAACGTTTTCAAATTCAAATAGTTTTCAAATTTGAATTTGAAAAGTCCTCGAATTTGAATAGTTTTGCAATTTCCAAAGAGAACAGAATAGAATAGAAAACAAAATATAGAACAGAAAAAAAAATAGACTAGAAAAGAATATAACAGAAAACAAAAGAATAGAATACAACAGCTCTGTTCCCCTCCACCACATTATATTCTTTCATTTCCTGTTATATTCCCCTCTATTGTATTCTATCTTTTTCCATTCTATTCCTCCACTTTCCACTCCACCCCATTATCCTTGGAAATTGGAAAATGATTCAAAAACAATTTGAATTTAAAAAGGATTCGAATTCAAAAACTATTCGAAATTTCGAAACGTTTCTAATCTATTCGAAAATGAATAAACAAAACTAATTCTGAAAATGAATTAAACAAATTTATGTAAATAACGAAACAAAACTAAACAAATGTTTTTGCTCTGCACATGTCCAGTACAAGCACCTCCTGCACTGTAAGAAAACACTGGCAAGGCACACAGTTAACCCTTTTGATCGCTCTATATGTTTAACCCTGTCCCAGCCAGTGTCATTAGTACAGTGAGAGCTGCTTACACAGCGCTTTACATACACATTTTACATTCACATCAGTCCCTACCCTCAAGAACCTTACAATCTAGTGTCCCTAACTCACATTCATACACATACTAGGGACAATTTAGACAGGATCCAATTTACCTACCAGCGTGTCTTTGGAGTGTGGGAGAAAACCGGAGTACCCGGAGGAAACCCACGCAGGCACAGAGCATGGAAAGCATGTAAACTCCAGGCAGGTAGTGTCGTGGTTGGGACTTGAATTTGCTACCAGGCGAAAATGCTATCCACTACACCACTGTGCCACCCTAATTAATGTTTCTTTTGGGATTAATACTACTTAAAAAAAAAAAAAACTTTGTTGCAGATCTCTACCTTTTTCTGCTCTGAAGAAAAAGCTGTTTGATTATGCAAGTATGAATGGGAGTGACTTTTTATTATTAATCAGCTTCCAGTGTTCTAATGAGGAAAGTTGCAGGGTCTTCATCCCTTTAGAAGTGATTAACCCTTTTGGGGTATCTTGCTAAAAATGACATTTTTGTTGCAGGGGATGACTAAAATCTGATTGAATCTTAGTGCAGACTTCTGGGAAAATCATTCAGCCAATCACACAAGCAGCAAATTACGTTCTGTATACCATCTGCGTATAGAACGCCTCCAGGATGCCATATTTCACTGAATTTTACAGAAAAATTACAGTGCTGCTGAGTGAAGAACAAAGATCATTTTTTAATAACAATAAATTATAAAATGATTTGTGTAGCAATGGTACATGCTATACTTTCTTTACTTGCTATATCGTTTCGTACAAAAGTGCAGTTACCCTTTAACTTACTCTCAGATATTTGCTGGGCCATTATTCTAAGTTACTGCACATTGCATATCACCCTAAGCCCATAAAAGATAATGCAGGCATTACATCTATTATTCTCATTGGTGTGTGCAGCCTATTGTATTAAACCTCAAAGCTCAAACACAGAGCACCAGAGGCAGTAGCTAGGCATCGACGAGTGCAAAGCGCATGTGAACAAGTCCTTTTTTTTTTTAGACATGTGCACTTGGTTTTGTTCCGAATGAAAATCCGGATAAATTTTCTTTTCGGAAATTCGCGTCCTTTTTTTCCCACAAATAGAGCTTTCTTTTGGTGGTATTTGATCCCCTCTGCGTCATTTCTGATCACCGCTATAAACAAAAGAAGAGCGACAATTTTGCAAAAGAACCCAAATTTCTTACTTTTTGCTAAAATACAAATCCAAAAAAAATATAAAAAAACATTTTTTTTCATCGGTTTTGGCCGATTTATATTCTTCCTATTTGTGATAAAAAAAATTGCAATCGGCGTTTATTGATTGGTTTGCGCAAAAGTGGCCGCGTTTACGGATGATGAGAATTCATTTCTGGGTTTTTTTTTTTTTTACTAGTAATGGCGGCGATCTGCGATTTTTAGCGGTACTGCGATATTGGGGCGGACATGTCGGAACATTTTGACACTTTTTTGGAACCATTGGCATTTATACAGCGATCAGTGCTATAAAAATGCACTGATTACTGTGTAAATGCCATTGGCAGTGAAGGGGTTAACCTGCAGGGGGCGCTCTAAGGGTTAACAGTGTTCCCTGGGCGTGTTCTAACTGTGGGGGGACTGCCCTGGCTGGGGAAGGGAAGCGATCACAGCTTCCGTGTAGAGAACGGAGGTCCGTGTTTACTTACATGGACCGCCATTCTTTCACTCCGGGGGGGGGGGGGATCGCGGGTGGCTGGCGGAGATCAAATCCGCTGCACCCGCTCCCTGGACCTCCCCGGACACAGTGAGCGCGCGGGCGCGCCCACTGGGCGCGATCTCACGGCCGCCGTCATATGACGGTGATCCGCGTTACAGAGCCACCTTGTCGCCGTTAAATGCCGATCAGCCGTCGGCAAGCGGTTAAAGTGGAAGTAAACCCTCCTATCATTTTCAGCCAAGGAAGCTGCCATCTTGGCCTCTGTTTAATCTACGTCTGCCATGATGCTGCACATGTGATCAGCTATGACACCAGCCATTGGAGGGTTTGACAGTTTGGTTTAGAGCACAACCAATGGGAGTGTTACATTTCCGGCACATGCTGGTTTTTATACTGTTAAATGGATGGGTTTACTACCGCTTTAAATATCAGTTAATACAGCATAATCTTAAGAACTAATTTCCAAAAGTGTATTTTCATTACCGTGTGTTATTTTCTGGCAATTATGCCGAAAAGGTTTTTTTTTTTTTTGTTGTTTTATAGCACCGATCAGCTGAATATACTGCATGTGGGTTAAACTATTGATTTTTGCTGTCTTTTGTATGTGAAAGTCAATCCACAAGCAAGATTGACTCCATACTTGAAAAGGAAGACTTGACAAGCATCCCGGGAGCACAGCCTTCCGCCAAGGGATTCTCTTTCCATCCAGACAAATCTATAGGGCTCCAGATCGGGATTCACGATGTCAAAATGATAAAAAATAAAATAAAAACTTGACAACCCTGAGAAAAGTCTGGTGAAATGAAAAAAAAAGTTACTTTGCAAATGTTTAGTAATAGGTTCCAGAGAGCAGAATGGAAAGTGCAAATAATCCATAGCAATCACAATTCATTACTCATCGATCCTTACATAAAGGAAATGGTATTGGTCACTGTTGGTTACTGCAGTCCACATAACATTGCTTCTCTTTGCACTGCTTTCTTACCCTTTTACTGCCAGGGTCACCTTTGTGTTTTTTGCATACTTTTTGGCTTGCAGATTACTTAAAGCGGACCTTCAGTCATTTTTTATGTTTCATCTTTCCATCTATTAAATCTTCTGTTTTAACTTTGGATAGTATTTTTTTTTTCTGCCAGTAAATACCTTATACAGCCCACTTCCTCTTTCTTGTCTAGGCTTATGACATCATGCACAGCTCTTTCTCTCACTCTCCTGAGAGTTTTCTAGGAAGGGAGGTGGGGTGAGTCATAAGAGGGCCAATGAGAGCTGCAGGGCTGCAGGGCGGGAGGTGTGTCTGTGTAAATCCAGGAAGTGAACAGACAGCAGCTTCAGCTGCCCACAGTTAAAATGGCTGCAGCCAGACTCAGTGGAGGGAGATTTCTGCAGCATATTTGGAAAATACAGAATCACAGTATATATAAAATAATATGCAAAGTGGTTGGAGGTTCAGAATGGCAAAGATGTTTTTATTCCAAATTATGTGAGCAGACTGCAGTTCCTCTTTAAAACCCCCAAACATGATATATTTTCTGAAAGAAGACACCCTAGAAAATAAAATAGTGGTAGTTCCAATTTTTTATGTCACACAAAATTTCAGTAGAAAAATACACAAAACGTGATTGAAGGGCACACACAAATGCAATAAATTACCCTTTTTTTTTGTAAAATATGAAAGATGAGGTTGCAACAAGTAAATAGAGACCCAACATGGCAAGCCTTAACCACTTGCTTACTGGGCACTTAAACCCCCCACCTGCCCGGACCAATTTTCAGTTTTCAGCTCTGTCACTTTTTGAATGACCATTGCACGGTCATGCAACGTTGTACCCAAACAAATCTTTTTTCCCCACAAATAGAGCTTTCTTTTGGTGGTATTTGATCACCTCTGCGTCATTTCTGATCACCGCTATAAACAAAAAAAGAGCGGCAATTTTGAAAAAAGAACATTTTTTTTTTTACTTTTTGCTATAATACATATCCAAAAAAAAAAAAAAAAACACATTTATTCCTCAGTTTAGGCCGACATATATTCTTCTACATATTTTTGGTAAAAAAAAAATCGCAATAAGCGCAAAAGTTATATCGCCTACAAACAATGGAAATTGGTTTATGGCGTTTTTATTTTATTTTATTTTTTTTTACTGGTAATGGCGGTGATCTGCGATTTTTTATCAGGACTGCAATATTGCGGCGGACATGCCAGGCATTTTTGACACTTTTTTGGGACCAATGACATTTATACAGCGATCAGATCTAAAAATAGACACTGATTACTGTATAAATGTCATTGACAGTGAAGAGGCTAAATGTGTTCCCTGTATGTGTTCTAACTGTGTGGGGGCGGGGCTAACAGGGACATAACAGATCGCACTGATCCCGATCGCAGTGATCGGTAGATCTGTCATACCTCCCCTCACAGAGTGGGGAACCGCCGTGTTTACATCGGCGGTTCCCCGTTCTGCCTCTCTGTGAAGGGATCGCAGGTCTCTGGCAGGCACGCTCACACAGCGGCGCGTGCGAGCCTGGAGCGCGCAAAGGGAAGGACGTCAATTGACGGCCTCCCGGTAATTCAGATCTACGTTGTAGCTGTCAATCGGCTATAGTGCAGATCTGAAGTGGTTAAAATCGCATACAAACCTACGGCAGCAAACTTCAGCACCCTTTATTTTCCATAGGTGGCGCTTTAAAAGCCCCTACAGGTCATGAGTTTAGAGTTGCCCAGGAGTTCTGATTCTAGAATTACTTCTCTCATGATGATCTGTAACATGAGTAGTGCAATCAATGTTTTCATGCACAGGCACCACCAATGTGTGAATTTGCATTTGTACGTGCGTGTATATAGTAGTGGGTGGCTCATAGATTTTTATTTTTTTTGGGGGGGGGGGGGATTTTAAGTACATGGGGGGAAATTATATTTTTTATCTTACACTATTTTTCTTTGTGGGCCTTGTGATTGGCTCATGTGCTATAGAGGGAAATGCTTTGTTCATGTTTCATTTCTGAGGTTTACAACCACTTTAAGCCCCTGTTCACATTAGTGCGAGATCGCATATGATTCGCCAGAGGCGGCTCTCTAATTAGGCAAATTAGGCAGTCGCCTAAGGCCTCACACTCACAGGGGCCTCGCAACTGCCTAATTTGACACTGACACCAGCACCAAGATAGAGAGTAGTGACACCAGCACTTTAAAGCTCTTAACATATGCAATTTATAAAGTAAATTTTTTTATTGCTTGAATTATTTTTCCCATAATGGGTGTAAGTGGGGCCTCATGCCTAGGTTTTGCCTAAGGCCTCACAAAGCCTAGAGCTGCCTCTGTGATTCGCACCACACTGCAGTGCAAATCATATGTGATGTCCGTACAATGCGATTTCAGCCATACAGATTGTATGGCTGATATTGCATTGCATTAGGACCAAACTCTCACAGGACCTTTTTTTGGTCCACAGCAGAATCGGATCGCATCGGTGTTCATACCCATGCGATCCAATTCCTGTGCAAGTTTACAGTTCGCACTGTGATATGTGAGCTGAAAAGGGCATGTCCTTAACAATATATTGACACCTCCCTTCAGTTCGCATAGGGCAGTGTGAACTGCCGTGCGAGTCGGGCGCAATGCGGGAACATTGGATTCTCAGGGTTCCCGCATCGCACCTATGTGAACCGGGGCTAAGACTCCATTCACACTAGTGCGTTTTTTGATGCATTTAGCAGTTTGCAGAAATGCAGGGAATTTTTTTAACATGGATTCTAATGGAACATGTTCACATCAATGCTTTTTTGTGCCTCTGCGTTTTTGGAAAGGGTCAGGGACTTTTTTTCATGAAAAAAAGCAGCATTTTGCATGTAATAGACTTATATGGGCATGCAAGAAAAACGCAAGTGCTGTGTTTTTGCCGCGATTTTGCCACGATTTGCATTTTGCATTTTAAATCTGCCTAGCAACAAAATTTTCCCACAAAAAAAAAAATTATAATAAAATTAAATATAAAAAAAAACACAAATCGCGGCAAAATCGTGGTTAAAAAAACGCGGAAAGCACAGCAAAAAGCAGTGAAATAGCGCAAAATGCATTGATGTGAATCGAGCCTAAGGGTCAGTTCACGCCACATGCGGTCCAGTGCGTTTTTTTTATACATCAAAAATACATGGAAAGTAGGTTATATGGCTTTCAATGACATAGCTCACACCAGTGCAGTCAGTTTCAGCGTGTCCAGAAAAAAAAGTAAAACATGCTGCATTTTTTCTGCACTGAACTGTACTGGAACGCGGTAAAACGTATCAAAAACGCACCAGAATGTACCAAAAACTCACCGCAAAGCATAAAAAACACCGGAACTGGCCCTTAAGGTTAAGAAAAAAGAGGGGAGAAAAATGCATTGGACTGCATCAAAAACGTGCACGCAGAAACCTGGAATGTAAATGAAAGAAACTTTCAATATGAAACCAAAATCAAGAACACGGGGACCTCAAACTAACTGGGGGGAAGTTCAAAACTAATCTTAGAAAGTATTATTTTACTGAAAGGGTGGTTGATGATTGGAATAAACTACCAACAGAGGTTGTGAGACAGTCAACAGTAAATGGCTTCAAACATGCTTGGGATAATCATAAATCTATAGTCAGACAACAAGGTTAATGTGGAAACAAAAAAAAACAAAAAAATAAAACATTTATATAAAAAAAAGGGGCAGACTCGATGGACTACTCAGTCTTTTTCTGCCATCACTTTTCTAAACCAAGTGTGGAAGTGTGGACGGTTGTAAAACATTTTAGCAATGCTGCCCTCCTACTCTGACAAAACTATGAACTATTCCATAAGATTCCTGGTCATTTATCATGTTGTAGGTTATTATAAGAAAGGAGCTTCTGACAAGTCTTGGCTTTTCTTTTTGACCTCTTCTTTCAGATCCCCGGTTATTTTCTAGAGTAACAGAGGTGTCTATGGAGTACAGCTGCACAATGGGTATTTGACCCCCGAAGCTGAATGAGGGTTTCAAGCTTCTTCAGGCTGAAAAGTCCCCCAGAGTGCCATGTGAAGGTCCATGCACCTCCAGAGCCACAGGCTGATAGCATTGATCTGTTTAGGATCAAATACTTAGATTTTCAAAGACAGAACCGACTTCTAATCCTCAATAGCCTAGGACATTGTAATTTTCCTTAGAGTAGAGAACCATAAATCACAATACTATTTCCAGTGAAGTAGTATAAATAAATTATAATATATGTACTGATTTATGGTATGATAAAGAATCAATGGAGTTAATGTACAGTATACAGTAGGTTATGCATGGAACAGGATAGGATACCGGCTCCCGGCAGGTCACAATAATTAATTAACATGACCCTTGTATCTTCTTCCAAGAAGGTCACATTCCATACCAGACCTAATTAATTCTTCTTCACTATGGTGCTACTCTGGCGTTCAGCCATCGGTTACAAACAGAATACATTAATTATAAGTCCACTTAGTGAAGGAGGTGTGCAGTTCTCGGGTATTAATTAACAGAGTGCAGACACTTGATGCATTCACAGATGCTTTGGTGGCTTCATACATCTTGTCCCCGTTACCTTTCAGTATGGTCGTAAGAAGATATTGTACCTACATACACTCATCAACCACTTTCTTAGGTTCAACTGCTTGATAACACAAATTTCTACTCAGCCACACATGGCAGCAACTCAATGCATTTAGGCATCTAGATGTGGTGAAGGCCACTTGCTGAAGTTTAAACCGAACATCAGAATGGGGAAGAAAGGGAATTTAAATGACTTTGAACGTGGCATGGTTGTTGTGCCAGACGGGCTGGTCTGAGTATTATTATATATGCCTCTGAATGTTTAATGAAGTTAATGTTTGACTTATAAAAACTGATGATCTACTGGGATTTTCACCTACAACCATCTCTCAGGTTTACAGAGAATGGTCTGAAAAAGAGAAAATATCCAGTGAGCGGCAGTTGTGTGGACAAAAATGCCTTGTTGATGTCAGAGGTCAGAGGAGAATGGGCAGACTGGTTCCAGATGATAGAAAGGCAACAGTGTCTCAAATAACCACTCGTTGCACCCAAGGTATGCAGAATACCCTCTCTGAACACACAACATATCAAACCTTGAAGCAGATGAGCTACAGCAGTAGAAGACCACACCGAGTGCCATTCCTGTTAGCTAAGAACAGGAAACTGAGGCTACAATTCACACAGGCTCAACAAAATTGGACAAAATTCAACTTAATAACAAACCTACAGAACCTATCTTGTTTGTAACCCGGGGACAGCTTGATATCTCCCATGCCTCTCATGATGATATGTAAGGTGTAGTGCAATCAATGTTTTCATGCATAGGCACCCCCAATGTGTGCATTTACATATGTATGTGCACATATATGGGAGTGGGGGGACTCAACATTTTTTTGGTGGGGGGGGGGGGATTTTAAGTGCTTTGGTGGAACGTCTCTCGTTTTTCCAATAGAGGATTTGAAAAGCATTGCCTGGTCTGATGAGTCTCGATTTCAGCTGCGATATTCAGATGGTGGGGTCAGAATTTGGTGTAAACAGCATAAAAGTATGGATCCCTCCTGCCTTGTATCAACGGTTCAGGCTGGTGGTGGTGGTGTAATGGTGTGGGGGGGGGTATTTTCTTGGCACACTTTGGGCCTCTTAATACCAACTGAGCATCGTTTAAACACCATGGCCTGAGTATTGTTGCTGACCATGTCCATCTCTTTATGACTGCAGTGTCCCCATCTTCTGATGGCTCCTTCCAGCAGGATAATGCACCATGTCACAAAGCTCCAATCATCTCACCACTGGACAATGAGGTCACTGCACTCCAATGGCCTCCACACTCCCCACATCTCATTAATAGAGCACCTTTGGGAAGTGGTCGAACAGGAGATTTGCATCATGGATGTGCAGCTGACAAATCTGCAGCAACTGTGAGATGCTATCATGTCACTATGGACCAAAATCTCTGAGGAATATTTCCAACACCATGCTGAATCTATCCAGAAGAATGAAGGCAGTTCTGAGGCAAAAAGGGATCCAACCTGGTAGTAGCAAAGTGTACCTAATAAAGTGGCCAGGGAGTGTATATGGTTATATAAATATAATTGTGCACAATACATTGTGCAGCACGCAGTGCATTTCAGGGCGCTGGGCGGGGCGAACACCCACCAAACACCCTGTTAAATCGGGCATTCCCCAAACGGGGCGAACACTAATCTCCAATAGAAATCTCTCTGAGATCAAATTAATTTAGGTACAGTGATGCATGATGGAGTAACTATCAGTCATTGAAAAATGGATTGGTAATGAAGGGCTATTACAAGGCTACAGGGCTTTTACAAGGTGGAACGCAAGTGGTTAAAGCAGCGATTCTTTGGAACACATCTGGTTGCTGGCATGTGCTGCAGTTGCCAACGCAGTCCTTTCTGAAACATTTGCAGAACAACCAGTGCCTGCAATAAGAAACAGAGGGAACCAGGAGCTGCTACTATATGATGATGCCACCAAAGCAATGTTCTCAGTGGTTCAGGGTTATAAAACCATTGAACATACTGTACAACCTAAAATATTCGTTACAGCAGTGTATGTAAACAACGCACAACCTAATACAATGTTTTCCATTCCTTCTCTTCTTCAGTAGTACCAATATTCAGTCACATCCGGGGAAGATTAGCCTAGGCACCACATCCCAATTTAGATAGATACATTGAACAGATTGGTTGCAGGACTTTTAAGATGCATATAAACAACGCAAAGTGTAAAACAAATGACAAATTTTAGTTTACAACATAAAAACATTTGTCCATAAAAATAAAACAATGAATGTAAACAAAGTAATCTGCTATAATGTCATATTCCATATATGAGGATTCATGTCTTGACTCTACATGTTTCACTGGATTAGATACTCAGCTTCTTCAGGAACATATACATCAATCTAGCTATTTGATAGAGGCAATATAACACCCATGCATCATTGGCTTGAACTGCATTATAGGCAGCCACAGAGGGGATAAATGGTCCAAGGTTGGATAATGTCCACAGATAGCTTGTGAGAAGGTTAAGAAAACGTATTAGGATGACCAATAATTGATAATGACAAGGATTTACTGTGTCCATGTCTGTTTGTTTGTTTTCATCCTTATGGCTCCAGGCACTGATATATCAATATCAATTATTAGTCACCCTAATACGTTTTCTTAACCTCCTCACAAGCTATCTGTGGACATTATCCAACCTTGGACCATTTATGCCCTCTGTGGCTGCTTTTAAAGTGGATGTAAACCAACCACCTACCCAGTATAAACTAATGGCACGGTATTAATGTATATATACATGCAAGCCTCCTGCATGTATCCCTATCTTGCAATTGTCACCGCTTTTAGCAGTAGCAAACTTGCAAAACACTGGAATCAGTGGGTGTCTCTCTTTGTTGAAGCTCGGAGGGTGGAGTTGTGATGTCACAAGACTCCCCACCCAGCTCTATACTGAGAGCTGGAGGAGATGGAAGAGGGGAGTGTGATACTCTTTTTGCTCCGTGCAGGAGATAAGAATATGACCTGTCAGTCACACAGCAGGGGATGAAACGTCTCCTATTTCTCCCTCAGTCATTTTTTTTCCTACTGAAAAAAGATAAGGGTATTACAGAGAGTTGGATTAACTCTTTGTGGCAAAACTGGGCACAGATGACATGATATCCTGTCAATGTCAGTAATTTGTTTTGTTTTTTAGGTTTACATCCACTTTAATGCTGTCCAAACCAATGAAGCATGGGTGTTAAATTGCTACTATCAAATGGCTAGATTGATGTATATGCTCCTGAAGAAGCTGAGTGTTTAATCCAGCGAAACATGTAGAGTCAAGACATCAATCCTCATATGGAATATGACATTTTAGCAGATTACTTTGTTTATATCCATTGTTTTTTATGGACAAATGTTTTTATGCTGTAAAATAAAATTTGTAATTTGTTTTACATTTTGCTTTGTTTATATGCACCTTAACCACTTGCCTACTGCGTAATGTAATTACATGGCTGCAAGATTCATCAATTGTTCTGGGAGGGCATACTATAATGTCCTACCAGAATCACGTTCCGTGCACCCCCTGGGGGGGTGCACCACGGAGTATCCGTGACCGCCGGGTCCAGGAGACCCGACACATCACAGATTGCAGTGAACGGCCACTGGTAGCGGCTCTTTACCACGTGATCGCTCCATCAAATGACAGAGCAATCAGAATGTTAAAAAGCCGGTGGATATCCGGGTTGTCTCTCCCCTCTCTGCACCGATCGGTGCAGTGTGAGAGGAGAGGGGGAGAGAGGAGATGCAGCGGTGCTGTGGGCAGGATATGTAGTGTCCACAGCACTGCTATGTGACATCCCATCCATCCATCCATTCATCCAGCTATGCTCACCCATTCAGCCTCAGCTCTGCTCACCCATCCTGCCTCAGCCATGCTCACCCATGTATCCGTGTTCACCCATGTATCCGTGCTAAGCCATCCATCTGTGCTCACCCATCCAAGCCTGCTCACCCATCCATGCATGTTCACCCATGCATCTGTGCTCACCCATCCATGCATGCTCACCCATGCATCCGTGCTCATCCATCCATGCATGCTCAACCATGCATCCGTGCTCAGCCATCCATCCATGTTCAGCCTTGCATCCGTGCTCACCCATCAATGCATGCTCACCCATCCATGCATGCTCACCCATCCATCCATGCTCACCCATCCATGCATGTTCACCCATCCATCCATGCTCACCCATCCATACATGCTCACCCATGCATCCATGCTCACCCATCCATTCGTGTTCACACATCCATCCATGCTCAGCCATCCTTCTGTGCTCAGCCATCAATCTGTACTCAGTCATCCTCATCCATGGCTCATCCACCCTCATCCGTGCTCATTTATGCCTCATTCATGCTCATCCATACCATATCAGTTCTCATCCGTGACACATTCATGCCACTACAGTGCCCATCAATGCCACTACAGTGTCCATCCGTGCCACTACAGTGTCCATCCGTGCCACTACAGTGCCCATCCGTGCCACTACAGTACCTCCCAATAGGATAATAGGTAGTCAAATTAGATTTGAAATGTATGCCCCTAGAATGCTTAATGGTGCTCCCTGCATGTTGGGCCTCTGTATGTGGCCAGGCTGTGGAAAAGTCTCACATATGGGGTATTGGTATACTCAGAAGGAGTAGCAGAATATATTTTAGGGTATAATTTTTTCTATGCACATGCTGTGTGTTAGAAATATTGTATAAATGGACAACTTTGTATAACTATATGTTGGGGTGTTTGCTTTCCATAATGGGGTCATTTTTTGGACATTTTCATTGTTCTTGTGCTCCAGGACCTTCAAAAGTGCAAAAGGGAGTCAAAAAACGAGATGTGTAATTTATGCCTAGAATGCCTGATGGTTCTTCCTGCATGTTGAGCCTTTGTATGTGGCCACGTTGTGTAAAAGTCTCACACATGTGGTATCGCCATACACAGGAGGAGTAGCAGAATGTGTTTTGGGGTGTAATTTGTGGTATGCATATGCTGTGTGTGAGAAATAACCTGTTAATATGACAATTTTGTGAAAAAAAAAGAAAAAAAATCTTCATTTAACAAAGAATTGTGGGAAAAAATTACATCTTCAAAAAACTCACCGTGCCTCTTACTAAATACTTTGGACTGTTTACTTTCCAAAAAGGGGTCATTTGGGGGGTATGTACTTTCCTGGCTTGTTAAGCCCCTTTCACATGATCGGACCGCTCGGATCCGTCTGTCAGTTTTTCAGATGGATCCGAGCGGGCCACCCATAGACCCCTATGGGCAGTCGGATGTGTCCGCTGACATCCAAACTGACATGATCCGCTCAAAATAGACGCATGGGTGATACGTTCACCCATCCGTCTAGCGCAGTGGTTCTCAACTCCGGTCCTTGGGACCCCTCAACAGGCCATGTTTGCAGGATAACTGAAATACATCACAGGTGATATCATTTGCTGCTCAGTGATTGCAGTATTCTAGTCTGCATCTCCCCAAGGTAATACTTAAAATCTGGCCTGTTGGTGGGTCCCGAGGACCGGAGTTGAGAACCACTGGTCTAGCGGATGGGATTGGATGGGATTGGATGAAAACGGACAGGCGGATCCGTTTCCATCTGATCTCCCCATAGAGGAGAGCGGGGAGCTGACAGGACCGTCCCTGCACATAGTGCAGAGACGGAGCTGTCATCCGCCGGCTCAGCGGAGATCATCGGAGCGATCTCCCACTGAGCTGGCGGACCCCTCTGAGCGGATCCGCTCCATGTAAAAAGGGCCTTAGGGTCTCAAGAAATGAGTTCGGCTGTTAGTACATCAGGTGTGATCAATTTTCAGTGATTGGCACCATAGCTTGTAGACTCTATCTTTCACAAAGACTAAATAATATACACCAATTTGGGTTATTTTTACCAAAGATATGTAGCAGTATATATTTTAGCCAAAATTTATGAAGAAAAACTACTAATTCACAAAATTTTATAACAGATACGAAGAAAAACACATTTTTTTACAAAATTTTCGGATTTTTTTAATTTATAGCGCAAAAAATAAAAACCCCAGTGGTGATTAAATACCACCAAAAGAAAGCTCTATTTGTGTGAAAAAAATGACAAAACATTCATATGGGTACAGTGTAGTATGACTGAGTAATTGTCATTCAAAATGTGAGAGCGCTGAAAGCTGAAAATTGGTCTGGTTAGGAAGGGGGTTTAAGTGCCCTGTGGTCAAGTGATCAAAAGTCCCGCAACTACCCTGTTCAATTTATCTTCTCTTCTTGAGTAATTTGGCCTTTAAGTGCACAGTGAAGCCAATTACGCCAGAGGGGCATCCGATGACTGTGTGTTCACTCCAAATTTATTAAACTTCAGCAAGGTTTGCATGCGCTGTTTTTCCCTTTACCTTATTTACAGCAGTCGTATATCTGGCGACTGAGGCTGCACAATGGCAGGTGATCATAAGGAAAGGGTTTTGTGCTTCCAGGGTTCCTATTAAATATCTGATCTGACAAGAGAGCAGCTAATGCAGTGCGTTCTGCTGGTGCATTTGCTCAGAAGTCTTCTCTTCCAAATAACGTTTCCAAAAAGTAAAAATTGAAAATGTTTTGTTCATAATACCGATCAACCAATGTGCAAGTCACAAAGGCCCCTTCTAGTGTGATGGTGACTTAAAAAGAACCTCCAGAATGAACTGGAAGACCTCCAAGAAAAATTCAGTGGTAGTGTGATCTTCCCCGGAAACACTGAACGTGTAACCAACTAGCCATAATACTTGTTTTGTAAAAGTTAAAAATGAAAAACCTTTGCAATAAACCTTCTCTTCTGAAGACTCGTTTACGTGGTCGTCTTGCGTGACGTAATCGACGAGAGAACAGTCTAGTCTATAAATTATCCTTGGGACCTTCGTGTTTTGGGAAAGGAATACTAGTGGACGGTAACACGTCGGAGTCAGCGGTCTATATGCTGACGACATTTATTCCATTTCCCTTTTTGTCGCGTACG
>BLSH010424466.1:367611-384774 GCA_018402905.1 Glandirana rugosa | reverse complement strand
GCTTCCAGCTGTTGCTTAGAGGGACAGATTATTGTTCAAAAATCATCTCCTAGTTCTAAAGGGAGAGGTTCCTGCTGTTGCTGTAAGTGACAGATTATTGTTCAAAAATCATCTCCTAGTTCTAAAGGGAGAGGTTCTAGCTGTTGCTGTAAGTGACAGATTATTGTTCAAAAATCATCTCCTAGTTCTAAAGGGAGAGGTTCTAGCTGTTGCTGTAAGTGACAGATTATTGTTCAAAAATCATCGCCTACTCCTATAGGGTCAGGTTCCTGCTGTTGCTGTTAGGGACATATTATTGTTCTAAAATCATCTCCTAGTTCTAAAGGGAGAGGTTCCTGCTGCTGCTGTAAGGGACAAATTATTGTTCAATAATCATCTCCTAGTTCTAAAGGGAGAGGTTCCTGCTGGTGCTGTAAGGGACAGATTATTGTTCTAAAATCATCTCCTAGTTCTACAGGGAGAGCTTCCAGCTGTTGGTTTGAGCGGTGCATTTCTTGCACCAAAATAAAAAGTCAGTCTATGTTGGTGTTTAAAAAAAAAAAAAAAAGGTATTAATTGGTATTAATAAATACTTACATAGGGCTACATAGTACATTTGTGGGCACAATGAGGAGAGCAAATAAGGGACGTGGTCATGGTGCTGCTGGTGATGCTGGTGCTGCTGGTGTTGGTGGTGTTGGTGAACCTCCTGTTGGAAGGAGAGGACGTGGTCGAGGTGGGCCAGCTACACGCACAAGGGAAACACCTTCCTCAGGTAGCCAACAGAACCTTTACCGGTATATGGTAGGCCAGAATGCCCCTCAATGATTGGTGAAGCCAGAACAAGTACAGGCGATAGTAGATTGGGTGGCTGACAATGCCTCCAGTTCCTTCACATTGTCTCCCTCCCGGTCCCTTGATGAAAGCTCAGAGTTGGCACCTGAACCCCATGGCCATCTGTCTTTCACCTCAGCCCCTTGTAAATTAGCCAAGCAGTCTGAGCCCCAAGTCATGCAAGAGACTCTTATGCTTTTTGATGACTCTCCTGGCGTGCTTTGCATGGGCCATCCACATAGCGCTGCCCCAGAAGTGGAAGACATTGAGTGCACCGATGCCAAACCACTTCTGTTGCAGGATGAGGACATGGAAACACCAGCGCAGCACGTCTCTGATGATGACAAAACACAGGTGCCAACTGCTGCAGCTTTCCTCAGTGTGCAGACTGACAAGGAGGGCAGTGGTGAAGGGTGGGTGGAAGATGATGTGGAGGATGATGAGGTCCTAGACCCCACATGGAATGAGGGTCATGCTAGTGACGTGTGCAGTTTGGAGGAAGAGGTGGTGGTCGCACAGAGGCACCAGCACAGCAAAGGAGGAAGCAGGTTGCAAAAGCAGAGCGAGCGTCCCCTAGACAGTATGCCTGCTACTACCCACTGCACCCAGGGACCTAGCACACCAAAGGCAGCTCAAAGGCGTTCCCCCACGTGGCAGTTCTTCAGACAATGTGCTGATGACAAGACACGAGTGGTTTGCAAGCTGTGCAATGATAGCCTGAGCCGGGGCATAAATGTTCTCAACCTGAGCACAACCCCCATGACCAGGCATCTAAATTCAAGGCACAAGCTGCATTGGAATAATTACCTCAAGATCCAAGAAAGGTCTCGGCCTCCTTCTGCTTCCTCTTCTGCTGCTGCCTCGGCCTCTTCCTCCACTTCTACAGTGACAGCGTCACCTGCCACCCAGCAAACAGACGATATGACAGCAACGCCACCATGTCCGCCACCGTCCCCAAGCATTTCCACACGGTCCCATGGAAGCTTACAGCTCTCCATCTCCCAAACACTGGAGAGAAAGAGGAAGTACCCCCCTATCCACTCACGATCCCTGGCTCTGAATGCCAGCATTTCAAAATTCCTGGCCTTTGAAATGCTGTCATTCCGTCTGGTGGACACGGACAGTTTCAAAAACCTGATGCCGGTGGCTGTCCCACAGTACATGGTTCCCAGCCGCCACTACTTTTCCAGGCGAGCCATCCCTTCCCTGCACAAACAAGTCGGGACAAGATCAAGTGTGCACTGCGCAACGCCACCTGTGGCAAGGTACACATAATTACTGATACATGGACCAGTAAGCACAGGCAGGGACGCTATATCTCGCTAACTGCACACTGGGCAAATGTAGTGGCGGGTGGGCCTGAGCCGGCTAGCCATTTGGCGCATGTCCTTCTACCACCGAGGATTGCAGGGCATTTCTGTTTGCCTCCTGTTGCCTCCTCCTCCTACTGCGCTTCCTCCTCCTCTACCACCTAGTCATCCGCTCAGCATAACACCTTCACCACCAACATCAGCACATCCAGGGGGAAACAACAGCAGGCTGATATAACTGATATGTTTGGGGAATAAACCCCACACTGTGCAGGAGCTGTGGACAGGCATTGAACAACAGACCAATGAGTGGTTGCCACTGAGTCTCAAGCCCGGCCTGGTGGTGTGTGACAATGGCCGAAATCTCGTAGCGGCTCTGGGTCGAGCCGGTTTGACACACAACCCTTGCCTGGCGCATGTGCTGAATTTGGTGGTACAGAATTTTCTAAAAAACTACCCGGATATGTCAGAGCTGCTGCATAAAGTGTGGACCGTCTGTGCATCCTTTCGACGTTCTCACCCTGCTGCTGCTCGCCTGTCTGTGCTGCAGCGGAACTTCGGCCTTCCCGCTCACCGCCTCATATGCGACGTGCCCACAAGGTGGAACTCCACCTTGCACATGCTGGAGAGACTGTGCGAGCAGCAGCAGGCAATAGTGGAGTTTCAGCTGCAGCACGCACGGGTCAGTCGCTCTGCGGAACAGCAACACTTCACCACCAACGAGTGGGCCTCCATGCAAGACCTGTGTAGCGTATTGCGGTGTTTTGAGTACTCCACCAACATGGCCAGTGCCGATGACGCTGTTCTCAGCTTTACTATCCCACTTCTATGTCTCCTTGAAAAAACACTTCAGACGATGATGGAAGAGGATGTGGCACAGGAGGATGAGGAGGAGGAAGAGGGGTCATTTCCACGGTTATCAGGCCAGTCATTCGCAAGTGGCTCGGAGGGTGGGTTCCTGCACCAGTATAGGCCAGTTCAAAAATATTCAAGCCAGGGCACAGTTCTGGAGGACAAGGAAGATGAGGAGGAGGAGGAATCGCAGCAGGGGGGCACCCAATGTAGCTCGTGGGCATCACTGGAGCGTGGCTGGGGGGATACAGAGGACACAGATGATATACCTCCCACAGAGGAATGCTTGTCTTTGCCTCTGGGCAGCCTGGCACACATGGCCGACTACATGCTGCAGTGCCTGCGCAACGACAGCCGAGTTGCCCACATTGTAACTTCTTCTGATTACTGGGTGGCCATCTGCTGGATCCCCGTTACAAGGACAACGTGCCGTCCTTTATTCCCTCACTGGAGCGTGAGAGGAAGATGCGCGACTATAAGCGCACACTGGTAGAGGTGCTGCTGAGGGCATTCCCAAATAACACCGGGGGCTCAGTGGAAGCACAAGGCGAAGGCAGAGGTGGAGGAGGAAGAGGCCGCCAACGCAGCTGTGCCACCGCCAGCACCTCAGAAGGCCGGGTTAGCATGGCCAAAATGTGGCAAAGCTTTGTCAGCAGCCCGCCACAACAAACAGCACCACCAGCCGATAGACAACGTCTTAGCAGGAGGCAGCATTTCAGCAACATGGTGCAAGAGTATGTGTGCACACGCCTACACATACTGACTGATGGGTCTGCCCCATTCAACTTCTGGGTCTCCAAATTGGCCACATTGCCTGAGCTTGCCCTTTATGCCTTGGAGGTGCTGGCCTGCCCTGCAGCCAGTGTATTGTCTGAACGTGTTTTTAGCACGGCAGGAGGCGTTATCACAGACAAGCGCAGCCGCCTGTCCACAGCCAACGTGGACAAGCTAATGTTTATTAAAATGAACCAGGCATGGATCCCACAAGACTTGTCTGTACCTTGTGCAGAATAAACATTTAGACCGGACTCACACAGCCATTCGTATACTTGTTTTTTTGAATATCCCTCAATATTTTGGGGGCTACCCCAATTATAAACAAACAGAAAACAAAAACAGTGTTGGCTACCTCCTCCTCGACAACCGACACTTGCACCTACACTGCCTTGTCAACCTCTAGGCTCCTACTCCACATCCAACCCCCCCTTCCCATTTTTTTTTTATTTGATTTTAATTTATTTTCCCTATCCCCATTTTTTTGTAGGGCACTTGCCCTACTCTTACCCCCATTATACTTCCTTTTGCAGCCCTCTAGCACTTGACAGGACTTTGTTACAGCCATTTTTGTGCCTAAAAGTTCAGGTCCCCATTGACTTCAATGGGGTTCGGGCTCCGGTATAAAGTTTGGGTAACGTTCGGTGCCGAACCCGGACTTTTTCCTGAAGTTCGGCCAGACCCGCCGAACCCGAACGTCCAGGTGTTCGCTCAACTCTACTTAGGATCATGTGACCACTGTGATTGGCTGTCACGGTGGTTGGAAAGCTCCCGATTGCAAGCAATGATTGTGAACTTTCTGAGGGAGTACGCAAGGAGCTCTATTTACACAAATGCACATAAATATGCAGCTGCTCTGCGCCAAGGCCCATCCGCCAAGAGGCCGCATATTTGCGTTCGCTCGCCACCAAGGGGTTAAAGTAGGGGAAACATGGGGACACTCGTTCTGGTGGCAATTTTCTAAGAGGAGAGTTTCCCCACTATGGAGAGATTCTATCTCACTTCCTGCTGCATTTACAGGACAGAAAATTAAAGTAGAACTATAGGCAAAACTTTAAAAAGAAATGTGGTTAGAATAAGGGAGGGTTATAACCCCCCTCTGTTTTTGCTGACATCTGTGTCCCATTGGGGAGATTTCCCTTCACTTCCTGTTCCATTGCTAAAACAGGAATCAAGAGGAAATCCCAGAAAATTAAGGGAATCCTTTAGGGCCCCCAGACCACAAGAACTACTCCCATTGGAAGATTTCCCCTCTATTACTTTTCTGGGAACAACCCAAAATTTGTGATTCTCTTTTACTTTCACTTTCAATGATAATAGTCAACAGGACAAATAGATAAGATAAGATGAACCTCCCTAATGGGGGCACAGACAGCAATGAAAACAAGTGTTCTAATCCCTCTTCCCACGTGTTCCATTTTTGACAGCTTATTTATTTCAATGCGCTGCCAAACGCATGGGAATGCACACAAAGTATGGCGGGTGCAACTTTGAAAAATTGCAATGCACCACTGGTTTGGTGCCTGCAAATGCGTGCACTTTGTTAGATGTGTTTTGGGTGCCATTAACAATTAATGATCCTGGTCCTGGTCGGTGGGTGTGTGCGGCTCTCCTGGACAGGTTCCCATCACTTGGAACCTGTTTTTTGCTCTATTGCCTCTGCACAATCTTGGAGGTAGGGAAATTATGCTGGGAACTAGGACTTGTTAGGTGGGTGCAACCTTACCTTTACCTGTATTTTAACAAATCATGTAGGAACATGGACACAATGTTGATTGCTTGATATTATTTTGTTTTATTTTTTTCGCAAGTTTTACCAGTATCTTCACCACGCTTTTTCCTGAAGAAGCCAGAATGGTGAAACATGTTGAATTACATGGATAACAAAACATAGTTGTACAAATATTTTTAACTAAATAATTTTTGTAGTTTTTTTAAACATTTATGGACCACGTTGCATACTTTTACTGCTGCAATGTGGCAGCATAACTATAACGACGGCTCGCACATGCGCGGCTAGGAGGCGAGTGCGCGCCGCCAGCGGCATGCTCTCGTACCTGCCGCGAGCTCCAGGAGTGTGGCCGCTAGTCGGGCGATTGCTTACAATAGAAGAAAAGTGGGGAATCGCCAATGTAAACACAGCGGTTCCCCGCTCTGACAGGAAACTAACACTAATCTACTAATCCCTGTCACCGAAATCAGTTAGATCTGTTATGCCCCTGCCAGCCCAGCCCCCACACAGTTAGAACACACTTAGGGAACACAGTTAACCCCTAGATCGCCCCCTGCAGGTTAACCCATTTAACCCAGTGACATTTATACAGTAATCAGTGGCTATTTTTAGATCTGATCGCTGTATAAATGTCAATGGTCCCAAAAAAGTGTCAAAAATGTCTGACATGTCCGCTGCAATACCGCAGTCCTGATAAAAATCGCAAATCGCCACCATTGCCAGTAATAAAAAAAATGGTAAAAACACCATAAATGAATTCTCATGGTTTGTAAACGCGGCAACTTTTGCGCAAACCAATCAATAAACGCTGATTGCAATTTTTTTTTATCACAAATATGTAGAAGAATATATATCATCTAAAACTGATGAATAAATTTGTTTTTTTTATTTTATTTTTTTGGATATGTATTTTAACAAAAAAAAGGAAATATTGTTTTTTTTTGCAAAATTGTCGATCTTTGTTTGTTTATAGTGCAAAAAAATTAAAAACTGCAGAGGTTATCAAATACCACCAAAAGAAAGCTCTATTTGTGGGGAAAGAAGGACGTCAATTTCGTTTGGGTACAACGTCGCACAACCGCGCAATTGTCAGTTAAAGCGATGCAGTGCCGAATCGCAAAATGAGCTCTGGTGCTAAAGTGGGAAATCCTTCCGGGGCAGAAGTGGTTAAGCACCTCATAACCCTCAATGTCTCTTCTTAGCTCTCAATACCATGGGATGCTGGTGCTATAAGCATTGGTAATCTAGTTTTGTCCACACAACTTATTGTACTTAATTAATGGCATCCATGCACATCTAGCAAGATCAGCATAAATGTACATTTTCTAATCCAGTGCATCCAGATTCTAGGAAGCAATCATATACTGTATATTTATAGGTGGGTCTGCTCCCTCAGGTCCCATGATCCCCACCAAGGAGCAGTTAATCCCTTATGGCGTGCAGGATTTTGTATACTTGAACTTTTCATCAGTTGGGTTCCCAAAACAACAGATTGCAGACACCAAGCAGTTGGGTTATGTGGTGCACTACAATTACTAGAATAATGAAAAGTATGCTGACTTCACTGGGCAGATTTTGTGCTTTATTTATCCCACTATACCATTAAGTAATCTATAGTTAAACAGATTCCTCCAACCCACTTCCGATAATCATCTCACAGTTGGCGCACCACTCCTTGCAGGATAAATACAGAATTATCCTGAATTGAAGTGCTAGACAGAAAGGTTTCCTGCGGGTAGGTTGATATTACAATGAGATGAAAGCAAACCTAATTGAAGGTTTCATCAAACAGTAGGTCACGCTTGTGTAGAAGAGCAGGTGCTGAAACAAGTGCAGACTGTATGACAGATCGGGATGACATCAGCAAGAGGCATATCATCAGCATTACAGACCAGATTCAGCTCTTTATTAGAATAACAGCCACCCCATTTCATTCCTATGGGGGAATGCTGTGCATGAAGGCATTGAAGAGATAAACCCATTCTGAGTACTTCATAGGAGGATTCGGTGTCTGCTTGGAATGCTGATTCACTTGGAAACAATTTCTTTTTGTCTTGCAAAATTAAAACCATGGTAAGCTATTGAAGGCATTAAAGGTGAATTTGTCCTTTTCAAATTTAAATTAGTATTTTATTCACTGTCCTATTTGAAATGACAATTTAATGTGTTACCCCTAAAAAGTTGTAGCTCCTTTACACATTTTTTGGTACATTAACATGCATTTCATTGTGGGTGCACCTTCATCTTCAATGCCAAACAAATAACCCTCTGGGATTGGGACTATATCGGCACTTTCAAAGCTAGTCAAAATTGATTAAAAGGTAACATTAATCGATACAAAACTTAAAACACATGTATAAAAATACACATATGCGGCCATAGGAATACACATATAACAGCGTTGTTACAAAAAAGTTTACACTGGCATATAGTATGACCTATGACGCGTTTCGAGGACTCTTCTCCAGAGCTGTAAAGAAAATGGCACAAGTTGCTGTCGGTAAAACAACACAGAAATGGTATAACGTATATATGCCGCTGTATTTGAAACCAAAGAAGGAAGGAGTGTGCCAATGAAAAATCAAAAAAAGTTGCACGTTGCCACCTAGTGGTATAAAGACGTGTAGCTGCTGCTATCACCTATGTGTCCCCACATCTACAAATAATATAAATGGTAAGTATGTGATAGAGCTGCCTGAAGGAATAGCTCTTGAATATGTAGCACCCTTTAGGTTGCTAGATGTGAATGGGAAGCATTTTTTGATAGAGTAGGTAAATTTAGGCAGGCCTGGCTGGTAGCCTGTTTGTTTTGATCTCGGTTGGGAGTGACTCAGGCAGAGTTAGATGACTCACAGGCCACATGACCAAGACCTCCCACTTCAGAATGTTCTAATGTCTTCTGGAAAGGAAGAAGGAGAGAAGAGGGGGAGCTGACTAGGGTGTTCTGAGGAGCTCAGATCAATCCCGAACTTGGATTAACAGGGGGCAGGCCTCCTTAAATAGCCAGAGTCAGCCCAGCTGGGGAGGGGTTATGGAAGCTGGAGATGGAGTGCTAGGCTGTCGGAGCCTTTGAAGAAGCTCCCCAGTCTGGGGGGGGGGGACCTTGGGCCTGGACTCGGGTGCGAAAGGGACCTTCTAAGAACATGTGGAGGTGTCCTGGACAGGAGGCACGGGAGCAAGGAGAGGACAGTGGGAGAAGCACTACCAGGCAAGTCTCCAGGGAGGAACAGCTCACCAAAATTGGTCAATAGAAGACTGGAAAAATGTTGCCTGGTCTGATGGGACGCAATTTCAGCTGCAACGTTCAGATGGTATGGTCAGAATTTGGCGCAAACAACATGAAAGCATGGATCCATCCTGCCTTGTATCAACAGTTCAGGCTGGTGGTGTAATTATGGGGGGGGATATTTTCTTGGCACACTTTGGGCCCCTTACTACCAATTAAGCATTGGTTAAACATCACAGCCTACCTGAGTAGTGTTGCTTACCATGTCCATCCCTTTATGACTACAGTGTACCCATCTTCCGATGGCTCCTTCCAGCAGGATAATGCACCATGTCACAAAGCTCAAATCATCTCACCACTGGTTTCTTGAACATGACAATGAGGTCATCCAATAGAGTACCTTTGGGATGTGGCGGAACAGGAGATTTGCATCATGGCGGTGCAGCCAACAACTCTGCAGCAACTGCATGATGCTATCATGTCAATGTGGACCAAAATCTCTGAAGAATATTTTCAACACCTTGTTGAATCCATGCCACAAAGAAGTCAAACCCATTACTAGCAAGGTGTACCTAATAAAGTGGCCGGTGCGTAAATGCACTATATTACCAAAAGTATTGGGACACCTGCCTTTACACGCATATGAACTCTAATGGCATCCCAGTCTTAGTCCCTAGGGTTCAATATCATGTTGGCCTACCCTGTGCAGCTATAACAGCTTCAACTCTTCTGGGAAGGCTGTCCACAAGGTTTAGGAGTGTGTCTATGGGAATGTTTGACCATTCTTCCAGAAGAGCTTTTGTGAGGTCAGGCACTGATGTGGACTAGAAAGCCTGACTCGTAGTCTCCGCTCTAATTTATCCCAAAGGTGTTCTATTGGGTTGAGGTCAGGACTTTGTGCAGGCCAGTCAAGTTCCTCCACCCCAAACTCGCTCATCCATGTCTTTATGGACCTTCTTTGTGTTCTGGTCCAAATCATTTGATGGAGCGGGATTATGGTGTGGGGTTGTTTTTTAAGGGTTGGGCTTGGCCCCTTAGTTCCAGTGAAGGGAACTCTTAAGGCATCAGCATACCAAGACATTTTGAAAAATTTCATGCTTCCAACTTTGTGAGAACAGTTTGGGGATGGCCCCTTCCTGCTCCAAAATGACTGCACACCAGTGCACAAAGAACGTCCATAAATATGGTTGAGCAAGTTTGGGTGGAGGAACTTGACTGGCCTGCACTGGTCCTGACCTCAACACGATAGAACACCTTTGGGATGAATTTGAGCGGAGACTGCGAGCCAGGCCTTCTCATCCAACATCAGTGCCTGACCCCACAAATGCGCTTCTGGAAGAATGGTCAAATTTTCCCAAAGACACACTCCTAAACCTTATGGACAGTCTTACCAGAAGAGTTGAAGCTTTTATAGCTGCAAGGGGTGGGCCAAATCAATATTGAACCCTATGGACTAAGACTGGGATGCCATTATAGTTCATGTGCATGTAAAGGCAGGTGCCCCGATACTTTTGGTTATATAGTGTATTTTACATAGTTACATAGTTGGTGAGGTCAGAAAAAGACACAAGTCCATCCAGTCCAACCTGTGTGTGCTTATATGTTAATAGTACATTGAATATCCCTGTATGTTGTGGTCGTTAAGGTGCCCATCTAATCATTTTTTTTAAATTATCAATGCTCCCCTGCTGAAACCACGGCTTTTGGAAGAGAATTCCACATTCTCACTACTCTTACAGTAAAGAACCCTCTACGCAGTTTATGGTTCTCTTCCAGTTTTAGTGAATGGCCGCGTGTCTTTTTAAATTCCCTTTCACGGAAATGTTTTTTCCCTATTGTGGGGTCACCAGTACGGTATTTGTACATTGAAATCATATCTCCTCTTCTCCAGAGAGAATAAGTTCAATGTTTGTAGTCTTTCCTCATAGTTGAGATCCTCCAGTCCACTTATTAGCTTTGTTGCCCTTCTCTGTACTCTCTCCAGTTCCAGCACATCCCTCCTAAGGACTGGTGCCCAGAATCAGATGGCATATTCAAGATGTGGCTGGACCAGAGTCTTGTATAGTGGGAGAATTATTGTTTATCTCTGGAGTTTATCCCCTTTTTAATGTATGCCAATGCTGAGCCTGTCCTCTACTAGGACCCCCAGGTCATTTTCCATTCTAGATTTCCCCAGAGGTTCTCCTAGCGAGTAGACTGCATTCATATTTTTGGCACCCAGTATTCGTTCACCCCATTAATTTGTCCAGATCTTCTTGCAAGGTTTCCACATCCTGCATAGAAGTTATTGCCCTGCTTAGCTTTGTATCATTCACAAATACAGAGTTTGAGCTGTTTATCCCATCTTCCAGATTGTTTATGAATAAATTAAATAGGTTTGGTGCCAGGACAGAACCATGGGGGGCCCCACTTTCCACACCGGACCATTCCGAGTACTCTTCATTTATCACCACCCTCTGGACTGGTCCCATAGCCAGTTTTCAATCCAGGTACTCACCCTTTGGTCCATGCAGACACACCTTAGTTTGTACAGTAAGCATTTATGGTAGGGTGTCCAGAGGTCCCCGGTTTCAGGGGACAGTCCCCAGATTGAGGACATTGTCCCCAGACCAAGTCTGTCCCCGGTTTTGTCCCCAGATTGGATTTGAACAGGGGCCCAGGCAATTTCAAAGACAATCAATGCAGAATAAAAAAAAATCTGAATTGCACACACCGGCTGCACCGCTCCTACTAGCTTAGGGGGTGTATTTTTTCTGGTCAGCTTAGTTTATCAAAAGTGTATCGAATGCCTTTGCAAAATAAAGATACACAACATCCACAGGCCTTCATTTATATAGATGGCAGCTCACTTCTTCAAGGTTAATAGATTGGTCTGGAAAGAACGATTCTTCATGAATCCATGCTGATTACTGCTAATGCTACAGTTTTAATTACTAAAATCTTGTATATAGTCCCTTACAGGGCCGCCATCAGGGGGGTACAGGCAGTACTGTTGTAAGGGGCCCCAGTGTCTCAAGGGGCCCAATGCCACCTCCTTTCATGAGAGGTCTTTAACATTGGAGCCTATGGGAGGGGGACATCCAGTTTGGGGACACTGTTCTCCCGAACCATAGGCAATATAAATACCAAACTTGGGTCACATAGAAAAGGCC
The DNA here is from genome assembly GCA_018402905.1 of Glandirana rugosa. NCBI lineage: Eukaryota > Metazoa > Chordata > Amphibia > Anura > Ranidae > Glandirana > Glandirana rugosa. The sequence continues at coordinate 372,915 of BLSH010424466.1, read as the reverse complement.
CCCTGGACCAAAACTGACCCAAGTTTGGGACCTCCAGCACCTACGGTGCGGCACAAGGTCTTATTGCAAGCATCGGGTGAGGCTGTGCTGCCTGTGCACTGTTTTTTTTGCTGGAGTCTAGGGACACCAGCACCGGCATGGGGGTGGGGGGAGCGGCAGCAAGTACAGATGTAGGGGGCCCCAACAGGACCACAGGAGGCCCTGTGATACTCTCCTATGCCCCCCTGTGTCCTCCACCCACCACAGTGTCCTCCCCTCCCCCACCCCATGTTGTCCCCCTGCGTCCTCCTTGCCCCCCCCCACGGTGTCCCCCTGTGTCCTACCCCTGCCGCCTCACAGCATTCCTCTCTGATCCCCCCCATGTCATCCTTCTTTGTCCCTGGCACCCCTCTCTGTCCTCGTTGTACTGCATCCCTCTCTGTCCCTGGCATCTCTCTCTGTCCTTGTTGTACAGCATCCCTCTCTGTTCTTCTCCCACGGCATCCCCTAAAAGGCAACTATGATAGGGGGCTTAGGACAGTAAGAACTTGTTTACATTTGCAGTTTGGGGAGGTAAAATCCCCATAGATGAACCATATTTTTTACCACCCCGTAACTACACCTCACTACACATGTTGCAACAGGAATTGTACACCCTGTCACACTTAAAGGAAATATAACAACCTTGTGCAGTGACCAAGGGGCTAAGGCAGGCAGTGAGGAGGTATTTAAACGCCTTTTCACCACCTGCTTTAACCCTTTGGATCCCACACTAGCATGCATTGCATACAGCGGCAGGGTGTTTGCAGAGTGGCCCCATTCACTTGAATGGGTCATGATTGGCAAGCTACACCTGGTAAATGTGACAGGGTGTATAATTCCTACTGCGGCTGCAACATGTGTACACCCCTGGCCAGTGGGCGGATTTGGTGGGATGGCCAGTGGCCGGATTGGTGGGATGGCCAGTGGGCGGGCCCTGGGGAATGTTGGTGGTCAGACTGGGGGGGGGCAGGTCTAAAGCTGTGCAAAGGGCTCCAAAATTTCTGATGGCTACTCTGTACTCTGGTCCCTCATCATCCCCTCCGAGAGCTTGCTGATTATTAATGTTAGGCTAACTGGCCTGTAGTTCCTAGGGATGTATCTCGGCCCTTTTTTAAATACTGATGCTACATTGGCTTTTCTCATTTCAGCTGGTACCATTCCAGTCAGTGGACTGTCCATAAAAAATATAAATTTAGTAAATCGACACCTATATATCCAACCATATACACAGGCCAGGACTTATCTGTTGCTGTATTGAATAACATTTTAAACAAGCATCAATGACAGTTTTCTCCAAAGGTGGAGCTCTACTTTAATTACTTTCTGCCCCATTAAAACAAGAATAATGGAAGCCAGCATACTGGGAGCAATAAATGCCACACATCAAAACTGTTAAAACCCACAGTAACAACACTTGGGGAGAGATAAACAGCAACAATGTAAATGTTATCAGCATTTACTAGCATACAGTAGACTAAATGAATCCCTTACCCTCGAGAGATGGAACCCCAGGTGGGCATTCATGCATTAATAAACTGTCTGTCTCCTGCAATTAGGCCAACTGATTTCAAGCCATTGTTCACACTCTGTATATTTATCACTTCAATCTGAAAGGTTGGATTGCGAAAAATAACAACACTCATGATGGCTGCCACTGACTGCCTGAATTATATATGATCGCCTGCAGAAAGCATTAACAACTCCTTGGTTCTCTCAAAGCTCGTATATCAAAGCTGTTTTCTGCACCTGTTGCTCCCAGGAGTGGAGCGTGTATGAGAGACCCGGGGAAACCATGCACTAATTTATCAGCAACACAGAGGCAGAAAACGCGGCAAGTCAATGAGCTATACAGACCGCTCATTAAATTATCATTTTTCTGTTTGCTTTTTTTTCCTAACGACCTCTAAGTTTACAAGTGTTTCGCCCGCTGCTATGCACACAAAGTATTTTTGACATCTTGGATTGAGCTGAAAGGTAAAAATGGAACATCGGAACGGAACATGCTTTGTATTATTATTATTGTACAGATTTTATCTCAGGGGTGTCAAACTCAATTTCATCACTGGGCCGCATCAGCATTATGGTTGCCCCCAGTGGTGGCTGGTGCTGTATATTTTGGCGGGGTGGCAAACAAGACAAATACCCCCACCCCACCCCCCCTGGTTGCTTTCTCACTCGCTCAGTGTCAAACCCTAAACCCCTCCGTTGCTCTCTTGTCAGTCTGCCCCCTCCACCAGTCCTGCCCTTACCCCATCTAGGCAGCTTCGCTCCTTCCTGCTCGGCAGCTTTACCCTGCATCTCCGGCTTCACATCGGCTTCCCTCCTCCTTCCCTTGGCGACCAATCAGGTCTTAATACACACTTCCTGATTGGCCAGGAGGAGAATCAGGAAGAAAATAGTGAATATTAATTCTCTATTGTCACACAACTGGGTGTGCTCAGGGTGCAGTGCTCTGCTCTCTGAGCCCACCCTTTTTTGAAGCCAATTAGAGCCTCAGGCTCTAGTCGTGTGCTTCAAAAAAAAAAATTGGAATCAATGCGTCTGGCGTCCTGCATGTAGATTAGGGGCCGGGCGCTTTGGTTAAGGGGGCGGCGCCAATGCGCCCCCAATGGATGGGCCCCACTGGTTGCCCTCAAAGAGGCAGTTGTATCTGTAAGACTAGAAGCCCAGAGCCCCCCACCCCCCCTTACATCAGATGTCAAACACCCGCCCCACCATTACTGACAACTAGGGATGAATCAATACCAATACCAAGCATTTGCACGAGTGTCCGTACTCGCCCAAATGCTCCCGATACTGAAACCATTACTTTGCGTTGCGATTTGTGTCAATACAAAATGAATGGGCGCAAATTGCACTACAAAGAATTGCATGCGATTGTGTGTAGAGCCATCTAGTGGTCAGTTTAAAAAATGTTAGAACTCACAGTACATATATGGCCACATGCAAAATAATCTACATAGGTGTCCCAGTCCGCCGATGATAGCAAATCATGGCCGCTGGAGGTGCTCACAGGGCTGGAAGAGATGTAGAGGCGGTCGTTCCCCAAGCTGACATCACTTCTGTCCTATACCCATGAGTTCCAGGAATTTCTCCTCCAGCAGAGTTGTGAAAGGCTTTGAGTGTCAAGCTGGGTATACACTAGTAGAATTTCACTCAACATTCTTCGTTGTAAGAATGTTGTAAAAACATTTTTTAATTCTTTAGTCAATAGTAGGGTCAAATCAACGTTCATGTTCAACAGTGACAAATAAAAAAAAGTATCATGGACAGTACTCAATTTTCTCTGTCGCAATTGCACTAATACGGCTACAATCACCTCAAGTATGATGGAAGATACTGCATATAGCCGCATGAAGAAGCAGTTAACCAACCTGATCACAAAGGAACCACAGGTCAACAGTGACATTTTCTTTCTCTCAAGATGCAAAAAGAGGAATCTAATACCACAAGGTCTCCAGATTAAAAATCTTTGTGCAAGTACACTGAGCTCTCCTTATGCAGAAGGACTCTTCAGACATGCCAGTGAAAGGTTAAGGAACAACCTCATTCATAAACTGTATGGTAAAGGGGAAACAATCGGGAAACAAAAGCAGTTGGTTTTTGAAACCTCAACATCTTTGGACCCTGCAAGCATCAACCAAATTAAGATTGAAATTGAAATCTTACAAAGATAACTGCAAAAACTTGCATGTAAATGAAGCAAAAAAAACCTCCAAAAGCTAAAACACAAGCAGACCTTTTGGATACAACCTAAAAAACATAAAACATACACAGCTTCTATAACTCCTGCTATCAGCGACTTGGAACCTCATCCAGAAGAATCCCAAGGTATCCCTTGTGTAAATGCTGACCTGACTGAAAATGTAGATATAACAGAGGAACTAGGAATCATAAATTTGTCAAATCATAAACTTTCCGCACCAGAAGTAACAGTTCTCTCAAAAGGCCTCACATTCTGCCCAACCACCAAATTGGGTAATTTACAAGTATGGTCAGATATGGAGGAATTCTTCAGGAGACTAAGGCTCAAAGAATATTTTCACAGTAATGAAAGGAATCCTAGGACAATAGAAGGTAACAAAAAAAGAAAAAGAACAGCAACTTCACACCTCCACAAGGATGAAACCATAAACTGGACACTTATATTGACAGCTTCAGGCTGGGAGTCATACCCCCGATATCTACCCTGCAAAATATTATTCAACCTTTCACCACTGGAGCGAAGAGCTGTACACGATCTTCGCAATAATCAGGCCATAACCATTAAACCAGCAGATAAAGGAGGAGCAGTCATTGTGATGGATACAGACAAATATATACAAGAGGGCCAGACTCGGCTGGCAAATACTACTTACTACAAAAACCTGGACTATGATCCAACTGAGGATTTTACTAAGCAATTAAAAGGTCTCATTACAACAATACCAAGCCACCTACATTCAGAACTTATCAATGCGATTCAAGATAATCCAGAAATTGGAGACTTCTACATGCTGCCCAAGATTCACAAGCCAGGAAATCCAGGTAGACCCATTATAACAGGTATGAATACACTTACCGAACATATCTCAGGCCTTGTAGAAAATAAATTAAAACCGTTAGTCATGAATAGAGTTGAGTGAACTTCTAGAAGTCCGGGTTCTGCTGGTTCGGCAGAACTTCGGGACAAAGTCCGGGTTCGGGTCCGGACAGAACCCGAACTTTGTCCCGAACCCCGAACCCCATTGAAATCAATGGAGACCCGGACTTTTAGGTACAAAAAGTGCTGTAAAATAGTCCTGGAAGGTCCTAGAGGTCTGCAAAAGGAAGGAAATGTGGGTAAGGCTGGGACAAGTAACCTACAAAGAAATGGGGACAGGGAAATAACTTTAAATATTTTTAAAAAAATAAAAACATAAAAAATGCAAAAATGGAGATCATCTTCAAAATGGGTCTGTATGAAAAGTCTGGGTAAAACTTCTACTAGAGGTAAAAACGTAAAAAATACAAAAATAAAAAAATTTTTATAAATTTCAATAAAGGGACAGGGGTAAAGAAACATCCAATGAACAGGGTCGGAATGGGTGTAAAGGAAGGAAAACGTCTGGAGATCCTGGAAGGTCCTGATAAAATGTCGTGAAAAACATGGATTTTCAGGCCCAGAGGTAACTAAAGTTACCCCAAGCCCCAAGCCCTGTTTCAAGCCCAAGACAGGCCTGGGCTTGGGCCTGAAACAGGGCTTCAAGACGGCTTGGTCGTCTTGGGCCTGAAGATCTTCAAGTGAGTTGAGATAAGTACTGA
>BLSH010424466.1:336506-350753 GCA_018402905.1 Glandirana rugosa | reverse complement strand
CTGTGTCGGTGACAGGCAGTGTTCCCCAGGAACACGCCGCCACCGACACGCACGCGCAGCGCGCTCCCGATTGCACGCATGCGCCGTGCGAACGGCAGGCGTGCCGTTTGTGATCAGCTGTGACTTCGTCACAGCCGATCACGTGGTGAACAGCCATAACCAATGGCTGTTCACCCCTGTCGGTGAAGCGGCGTGTCCTGGGGACACGCCGACACCGACAGAGCCGGGATGCGCGCGCCCGATCGCGCGCAATCCCGGCTTAAAGGGAGGACGTCATATGACGTCCACCCGCTGGAAGAGCAGGACCGCTCCGCCGTCATTTGATGGTGGGCGGTCCTGAGGTGGTTAAAGTGTTTCTAAAGGTAGAATCTTTTTTTCCTTAATGCATTCTATGCATTAAGAGAAAAAACCTTCTAGGTGCAGCTCCCCCTCCAGTCCCCCCTTATACTTACCTGAGCCCCATCTCAAACCAGCAACGTGCATGAGAGCAGCGGCTCTCCCAGGTCTCTCTCTCCTCATTGGCTCATACAGCAGAAGGAGCCATTGGCTGTCATTCACAGCCAGTGAGCCTATGAGGAGAGAGGGGGTGGGGCAGAACCATGCTCTGCGTGTGCATCGACGATGTCCATTCACAGGAGAGTGGCTTGGAAGTGAGCCTGCTCGAGTGCCCCCAAAATAAGAGGCTTGCTATTGGGGGCATTCGGCAGGGGGGAGCCAGGACCCAAAAATAAAAGGATTTGGGCTGCTCTGTGCAAAGTTTTTGCACAAAGCAGGTAAGTATGGCATGTTTGTTTTTGTTTTTTAAATTAGAACCTTTAGAATCACTTTAACCAATTGCCTACAGGGCACTATCACCCCCTTCCTGCCCAGGATTTTCAGCTTTCAGCACTGTCGCACTTTGACAATTGCGTGGTCATGCAACACTGTACTCAAACAAAATTGTTATCAATTTTGTAAGACAGATAGAGCTTTCTTATGGTGGTATTTAATCACAGCTAGGTTTTTTATTTTAGCTAAAGAAATAAAAAAAGGCCAAAAATTTTGAAAATAAAACATTTTCTTAGTTTCTGTTATAAAATGTTCTAAATAAGTAATTTTTCTCCTATACAAATGTGTGCTGATGAGGCTGCACTGATGGGCACTGATAGGCACTGATGAGGTGGCACTGATGGGCATTGATGAGGCTGCACTGATAGGCACTGATGAGGTGGCACTGATAGGCGGCACTAATAGGTGGCATTGATAGGTATCGCTGATGGGCACTGACAGGCAACACTGATGGACACTGATTACCAGAACTGACAGGTACAGATTGGCAGCATTTGTGGGCACTGTTGGGGCTGCACTGATCAGTACCCTGATTATCAGTGTAGATGTTCCCTGCGTGGATGTTGCCGTCAGCATGAGAGGATTGCCGATAACCGGCAACTCATTTTTACACTGTGATCAACGGTGATTCGATACAAGAGCCGCTGCGATTGAACGATCGCAGATCCCTACCAATGCACACCACATGCGGTGCGCGGGCAGGGTGATCACGGGAGGACATCCATAGAAGCCCTCCCAGCAATATGAGTCCTTACTGTAGTTTTCTTTCCGCTATAGCGCAAGTGGGAAGAGGTTATACTTCAAAACCAGAAAAATAGTATCTATGCTTATAGTACTTTAAATAAAACGCATACAAACAGATACATTTACCCCTCCCCGCCCACCCCAGTATCCCTTTAAAAAATTCTAAATGAAGGTTTGGCAATCATGTGAGCACTGTGATTAGTTGTTATGGCGGTCACATAATTGGGAGTCAGTCTCGCTAGCTATCGATCGTTAGTGGTGACAAAGATTGTGCTATATAGGTCACTGGAAATGATGCGAATGAACCCTAATGCTAGTATGATGACTCCTTTGGATTTGTTAGAGGGGCCTCATTTGGACTTGATTTACTAGAGACAAATAGACTGCTCACCTTGCAAGGGAATTTGCCTCAGCGGTTTAGTGAATGAGGAGAAGCTCTGATGACTTCCATCATCCAATGATATTTTTTAATTTTCCTTCAATGTGATCGGGTATTCAGTGCAAAGTGAAGCTTCATCACATTCACTAAGCCCTGGGGAAAAGTTCAACTTCCCTTGCAAAGTGAACAGTCTAATTGCCTTTAATAAATCATCCCCAATATGTACCCTAGATAGGGCTTATTGGCTCTTTACTTGTGAACTGGTCTTTAAATATGACAAGAGATGTTTATTATGCTGGCCACCACCATGAATATAGGAAATGATTACGATGATGTAAGATAATGATAGCTTTTGTGAGTAAGGAACAGATGGAAAAGAAGGCTGTGTTCAGAAGACAAACCACAATCTATGCACTTGATTGGTTTCCAATGTTCTGTGCACCTGTCATGTACTAAGGATGCCCAGTGTTTTTAATCTGAGACAGCTTGAGTCATCTTGTGTGAAATAATCATGCTGAAGATGCTAATTAGACAACTTGAGAAGTGGACCTAAGGAATAAAATAATGACAAATGCTGGAGTGAGATGCCAGTTTCATATTTCTATTATTTTCTTCCATACCAAGTCTTTCTTTCCTTAAGGGACTTATTCTACATGGTTGGGAATGCAAATGGTCCCTTCACTTTGAAAGTTCAGTTCGACTCTTCAAGGGAATTATCCCCAAAGCTTAGTGAATGAGGTGAAGCTTTGCTGACCTCATCCTATCACCTTGTCACAGTCAAGGGTCAGGCTCGGGGACTAGTAACTATAGCAGTGGAAAGGCTCCCACCGACCAGCAGGATAGGTATCCTGTTGAGGTGTGCAGCTGCCTATGCAAAGTTTCCTTGTTTGTCACAGTGGTGAGCTGGGTCAGCTCCTGTGGGGTTACCTACTGTGGGATCTCCTCAACTCACCTGGAGCTGTGATTTCTCCTCTGCCTTCCTACCATGGCAGATGACACAGGCTCATCTGAGGTGTGAGATATAAGCATTAAACGGTATTCACCAGGGCTCCTCATGGTGGAGATGAGTTTTGCTGCATGTGAGTACCAGGTTATGGTCCTCCGGATCACCTCACCAGAAGGTGAACAAGCCAGGTTCCAGTAGTAGATATAACAGGCAGGGATCAAGCAGAAGCTTAGTCAGTAAACAAGCCAAAGGTCAGTAACAAGTGGTTGCAGAAATGTAGCCAAGGAACAAGCCAAAGGTCGGTAAAGGGTGGTAGGGAAGATACGTACAGCAGCAAGAGTAATATTGAACGGAGAGAGCACAATAATATGGCAAACAGGAAGTGCAAACGCATGGCCTAAATAGGAAGTTCATGGGTGGAGCAAGGAGTTAAAGGTTAATTAGAAACAAGACACAATGCAGGATTGTCCAATGGATCAGACAGGGTGCTGACCAGCATCTCAGGTGGCCCAGCAAGAAGCAAACAAATGGTTATATTGAGATCATGGCTGCACTTATGATTCATGATCCTATATTTTTTAAACCACAATTTAAGGTCAGTTTAGTTATACCTTTAGAATACATTGGAAGAACACTTGGTAGCCAGGTTTTTGTGGACTTGAACCAGCTTGATAAAGGCAGTGAACTTCAAAATGATTTTATACACAGGTTGTACATTTGTGTTTATATAGACTGTACCCCTGTTGTAAACTGAACCCAGGACCCCTTTACTGCAAGGCAAGGCTATGTTAAATTACTGCAACTGCATTGTAAATGTAAGTGGAGCGCAACAGGCGGATGAGTGATAGATCCACCACCTCTATTCCTAGATTATGTTCCATTAATGAAAGCTGTAGTAATGGCTTCTACGAATAGTAGAGCTTGGTAAAAAAGGCAGGTGTAGTCTGGCACTCTTGTTGAGATCCTACAACATCTCCCATGGTTCTAATAACCCCTGCTGCACCAGAAATTCCCAGCGATGGGAGTGGGGTAGGGATCGATGGAGGATTTCACCTAACAGTAGAGGTACGAGCACAAGGGACACGTTCCACTGACTGTCAATTTAGTCCCTTGTACTGATTGTTGTTTTTTATTTTGACTTTACTTAGGCTTTATAATGAAAAAAGCCTAAGCTGTTAGAAAAATGGGATTTTAAACTAGCCAGTTAGCCAGCAAAATTAATCAATATATTTCCATAAACTCTAATAGGGCATTGAAACCTACAGTATAAATTAGCATTACAAAGTCAGTAAAATATGGATATATATACTGTACACATATGTTTACAAGAAGACGGTATATATTTACACATATTGGGATTCTGCTTATTTAGATGTATGTATGCATTAGCTCATATATTAAAGAATGTCACTTGATACAGTTTAGTTGATCTATATTACTCTTGAGACCTGTGTCTGTTCCCAAGGCATCCTAACTATCCTTTCTTCATTCAGAGCAGATCTAGGCTTTGTTCTTGTGCTATATTTTTATATTTATACTACGATAATTTTATATTTATGATATGACTACATTGGTGTGGCTATCTTAAGAATGGCACTGGAATAAATTGGTAAACTAACTAGGCCAAGAGCTCCTCCAAGTACTAGAACTCCAATTCAGGACAGAGCGTAATCAAAGTTATGTTTTGACCCTCTGGTGATCAAGGTAAGTAAATTAAGGTGCAATTTTAAAGTGTAACAACTTTCTATTCTATTGATGTGATCACTTGAGGAATACATGTAAGGCCTTGCTCACACAGGCGTACTTAAGCGTACACCCGTGTTTTGCCTGCATGGGTTTAAAGAACATCATGCCAGCCAACCAACATTGTGCCACTATGCACATACATTATATTGTCAATAGTATTGGGATGCCTGCCTTTATACGCACATGAACGTTAATGACATCCCAGTCCTAGTCCGTATGGTTCAATATTGAGTTGGCCCACACTTTGCAGCTATAACAGCTTCAACTCTTCTGGGAAGGCTGTCCACATGGTTTAGGAGTGTCTATGGGAGTGTTTGATCATTCTTCCAAAAGCGCATTTGTGAAGTCAGGCACTGATGTTGGATGAGAAGACCTGGCTCACAGTCTCCGCTCTAATTCATCTCAAAGGTGTTCTATTGGGTTGAGGTCCGGGTTGGGTGCAGGCCAGTCTAGCTTCCCCACCACAAACTCGCTCATCCATGTCTTTATGGACCTTGCTTTGTGCACTGGTGCGCAGTCATGTTGGAACCGGAAGGGGCCATCCCCAAACTGTTCCCACAAATTTGGGAGCATGAAATTGTCCAAAATGTCTTGGTATGCTGACGCCTTAAGAGTTCCCTTCACTGGAACTAAGGGGCCAAGCCCAACCCCTGAAAAACAACCCCTCCACCAAATGATTCTGAGTCTCGTTTAATATTTTGTAGACTGAATAAAGTTTTGCAATCTAATGGTTTGGAAATTGTTATTGGTATCTTACCCTTTTTTATATTGTTTTTTATTGTTTTTTTTTTATTATTATTAATCTTTTTCTGAATGGCACAATATCAAAGGATATCTTGTTTTTTATTTTATTTTTTTTATTATTAATCTTTTTCTGAATGGTACACTATCAAAGGATATCTTAAAAGTCCTAATGTTGGCTCCTCTTTTTTTTGGTTTAAAACAGAAGTTGGATTTTTTTTGCAGATTCATACTGAGAAGAAGTGAGCGATCAAACACCTCTGATAGCTCAGTTCTCAGGGCACCCTGAGCAGAGAGCTTGTGACTGTCATTTACCACTGTCTGCTCCGCCCCCCCCCATCGCTCACTGGAGTGCTGGGCTGTGGAGGGGGTGGGAGTGGCTGGCTCAGCCTCTCAGTGGCTCGCTGAGAGGCTGAGCCGAATGCCAGTCCAGGCATGTGGGCCAGTCCTGACTTCATTGTCGTGATCTTGTTCGAGCCTGGACCGGCACTGTGACATCAGCCGGCAATGGGCTTCAGAACAAACTGTACTCCTGTGATCCACAGGACAAGAGTCTTTTCTCCCTAAATGTAATAGGATCATCCCAAATCAAAGTATTTTTTTTTTTGCTAATCTTTTTCTGGATGGGGCAATGTCAAAGCATACCTTAAAAGTCCTATTGGTTGGCTGCTTTTTTTTATTTAACCCCTTCGCCGCCAGAGCCGTTTTTGGCACACATGTTTAAAATCATTTTAGGCCTGAAGATTATACAAAACCCCCAAACATGATATATTTTCTGAAAGCAGACACCATATTGGTGTCAAACTCCATTTCATCGAGGGCCGCATTAGCCGTATGGTTGCCCTAAAAGGGCCGGTTGTATTATGGGTGTGATACGTAAAAAGTGCTGGGTTCAAGAGTACGTTATGTACAGAGTGCAGAACTGAGGTTTATGCTATGTACAGAATGCAGGGTTCAGGAGTGCGTTACATACAAAGTTCAGGGGTGTGCAGTGTACAGAATGCAGGGTATAAGGGTGCGCTATGCACAATGTGCAACACCAACCCCCTTACCGAAGCATCCTTGCATCTCTCTCCTACCTTCCCTGGCTCTACTACCTCCCTTTGTAGGTGGCTTTGTCTCACCTTGCAGGGAGCGGAAGCAGAGGGTGAAAGTTGGAGGTGGCAAAATGGAGTTCTGCCACATTCCGGCTGCAAAACTGGGTGCGAGGGCCACATGACAAGGCCTGGAGGGCCGCATTCGGCCCGCGGGCCTTGTGTTTGACATATGCGCCATAGAGAATAGTAGAATGGTAGTTCCAATTTCTTATGTCACATGACATTACCGCAAAGGTCCAGGAAACACAACATTTCAGTAAAAACACACTAACGTGAATTGTAGGGCAAAAAACCCCAAAAATTATCCACATTTTTTGTAAAATGTAAAAGACAAGGTTGCACTGAGTAAATAGATACCCAACATGCCAAACCTTAACATTTCTGTGCGCCCCGTGAAACGGCATCAAACTTAAGTACCCTATATTTTCTATGGGTGACGCTTCAGAAGCCCCCTATAGATATCAGTTTAGTGTTACGGAGGAAGTCTTGTTTTAGAATTATTGCTCTCCCTCTGGCATATGTGGCGATATAACAGATAACATGTGTATTGCAAGCAACGTTTTCATGCGTAGGCGCCCCAGCACATGCGTTTATGTTTGTGCCTGTGCATATGGGGGGTGGGGGGCCACACATTTTTTTTGGGGGGGGGGGTTTATGTGTTTGGGTGTAACTTTATTTTTTGCAAAAAAAAAAAAACATTTTTTTTACTTAACTTTTTTTTTCATCACATAGGGGACAAAAAGTCCCCATGTGATGTTTTTATGTGACAGGTTCTCTTTATTGAGACATGCATAGCTTCCCTGTACTCCACTGAATGTTTTGCAATGCAGATGGTATGGATAAGCATCCGTTCTTGGCAACGCGAGCCGGGGACACCGAGAACGTGACCCGGAAGTGACGTCAGAGACGTCGCTTTCCGGGTCACTGCAAGAAGGGGAGGAGAGAGGACGTGTATCCACTCTTCTCCTTCCCCTCTACACAGCGCCGCCCGTCATGGACATCCCGGGCCTGCCGATGGGCAAACGGAGCCCGGTAAGCATGCGCACGCGGGGGGCGCTGTTACCGGGAGACCATGAGAGCAATCGGGTGGCAGCGACCGACCACTCTCATCTGACAGGCAGGAGTCTGCCGGTCAGTTACACACACAATCACAGTGGTTGCAGCCAATGGATTGTGTGTAATAGCCCCCGCTGTTAGGTCCAAACGACGTACGGACCTGGCGGCAAAAGGGTTAAAGTAGGGCCAAAGTTTTTTTAGCCATACTTCTATTGTGGGTCACAGAATTGCATTTAGTTCTTCATTCCTGTGACCCATATTCAGCTAAAGCCTGCTGTTGACTGATGTCATCAAACCAGTCCAGGCTCTGTACAAATCCCGACAATGATGCCACTGAAAGCATGAGCCAGCCTAGCCTACCCCCTTCACAGCCCAGCGCTCCAGTGAGTGCTGGAGCAGCAGAGCAGAGAGCCACTGACTGACTGTACTTAGAGCGGTCCAGAGTCCGGGTCTTCTATTTCACACTGAATTTAACCCCTTGGTGTTGGCCGCACACAAATATGCAGCCTCTTGATGGGTGAGCCTTGGCGCATTTTTGCATTCATTAGTGTCAATACAGCTGTGCCGACTGCACAGTTACCAATGGCCAACAGGAAACCCCCAATTGCTACTTGAAATCGGGAGCTGTCTGATTATGTGGCCATCGTGACAGCCAATCACTGCGGTCACATGATCATAAACCCCGCTCCGCCTCCCGGGATCCTAAACCCCTTAAAGGGCTGGGAGACGCTGGCTCAAAGGGGTTGATAGGAAATCACTTGATTTTAGGGAAACGTGAAATATATAAAGGTTGCCCTTGCTTCTTCTAAAAATATGAGCTGCCTGACTGTGTCTTCCTTTAATATTTTCAGAGACACGAGAACGGAGCAGGAGAAGTCAGAGCAGAGTCAGAGCAATCTGCACACTCGTTCTGGCTTAAAACTAAACATAGGCAGGTGACTTGCAATTTAGGGCAGTTAGCAGTGGAAGCCTACATGACTCCACAGTACTAAGAAATGTGTGGGCTGCCAATTTCAACTCTCCTTTTGAAAATCTAAGCTGCCTGGCATGTTATGCTCATCTAAAGGCATCCATGCCTTTCAGATCCAGAACAGTATGAGATTTAGATTGATCACATTTGTTTTACTTATTACTTACAAATAGCTTTTTCAGAAAGAGGTCAGTAGTAGCATCCTCTGCATTCCCCTAAATTCCACACTTTAAGATCAGAAGTAAAGGGCGCCTGAAATCTCTGCATGTATTAAACGTTGTCTTCCAAAATGCCCAGGAAGTCCAGAAACCCAAAGAGCCCAATTATTCAAATTCTGACTGTAGTTCTCCTAAGTCGAACTTTGGCAAATACAGTACTCTACTGCCTCTTGAAGTCTGTTATTGGTCCATAACTAGGATGAATGACCCACCTAAATAATAGTGAGGTCTGTGAGATGGGAGGATCTGGAGAAAGGCTTAACATAAGGAACTGAAGTCAGGGTTTACATAATTGTCCTAGGTTTCAAAGAGCCCAGGGTGCTCTGCTGGGTACATTGTTTATATTGTCTTCTTCATGATTTGGACTTTCAGTTCAGACATAAACCATCTTGACATTGGCATTTTTTATTTTTTTATACACACTCATGATTTGTCACTGCACTTTTTTTTTTTTTTAACTCAATAAAGGTTTATTGAAAGGTTTCACATGTCATACAAGGAAATTACATTATGTACGATTCATGAACAATTAACATTTTACTTTATGAACATGACATAGATATGTAGTATAAGACGATAAATACAGAATCGTTCATGGATTAGCTCAATTATAAAGAAGTTACTTGCCGTGAGTTACACATAGGTATGGAATCCAGATTACAATATTGTCACCAATAAAACAATCTAGTGCATACTATATATTTTATTAAGAGAAATTGGGGTAAAGTGTATGAAATATGGACTTGGTTTAGTGACTCTCAGTGTATATATATGTATAAATACATCTTTATATTTTATATAGGCAATTGTATCAATATCAGCAGTATCAAGGTCCTAGTAGCGGTGACTACAATTCTTTTGTCATTTGGTAAAGTAGATAGTACCTAGGAGAAGGGGGGGGGTTGTTAAATAACCTAATTTTATTGTATTAGATTAGCGTATTCCTCAGAAAGCTTAAAGAAGGACCATGGTCTCCATGTCTTGTGGAATTGGGATGTGTTGTCCATTGCAGAATTTTATTTGTTTAGCACGTAGCGTGTGCAAATCGTACGAGTCAGTAGTCACTGCACTTTTTATGTTTGTCTTTTTTCCTTTTATTCACAGATGATAGGGTGTGGGTCTTTGGGCCTACCCTGAGGTTTTGGAAGAGGATGTGCGGCCGTCAGTTTCCATCCTACACTGCCTTGAGATGGACGGATCTCCCTTTGGGTGTACTCATTGGTTGACTTTGGCTGACCATGAGGAGCGGGGTCCACCGGCCGCTTTGGCTAGGTGCACCCAAGTATGCCTTGCCCTCATCAGGAGCTTGAGGGCCAGGGAGGTGCCCTTCTTCTTTGGGAGTGGACCAAAACACACTCTAGTGCACTTTTTGCATGTGTGTTCACATGCACAAATTTGGTTCACTTTGATGTTTTATTTTTAGCTAAAAGGAAGGAAAAAAATACTACCTTGGTTTGTCTTCTTTCTGTACTGATAATTAACCCTTAAACCTGACCGCAGACCGAGTCCAACATTGCAGCACCCTTAAAGTTGCCCTGATCACAGATACAAGGTCAGTAAACACAGCTGCACGAGTTTCAGAACTATATTTTTCATTTAAATGATAGGATAGACTAACAATATTTTCCAGCACTGGAAGACTTTCCAACACTGGAAAGTCATTTGAATAGTGTTACATTTTATTCTCCTACAGTCACCAGTCTTGGCTGTATAAGGTCATTAAATTACAAATAAAAGCTCATTTTTGTAGGTATAATTTTAACTTACAAATGGTATGTAATTTTTTTCTTTGCTCTTTTTATGATCCGTTTATTGCCACGGGCACATAAAAAGCTTATATATTTATAGCCATGAATTGAGCAAAAAATGTTCAGGTCTCATAACTTAGAAAATTATGGAATATCCCTTGCATGGATGATGTACAATTGTAAAAATGGTGACTTTTAGAACAAAACGTAACAGACCAGCTCAGGCGTGCAGTCGCTTCCAAA
This sequence comes from Glandirana rugosa, assembly GCA_018402905.1. Taxonomy (NCBI): domain Eukaryota; kingdom Metazoa; phylum Chordata; class Amphibia; order Anura; family Ranidae; genus Glandirana; species Glandirana rugosa. The sequence goes on along the minus strand of BLSH010424466.1, from coordinate 340,037 downwards.
AAAACTTGTTAGCAGCAAAGAAGAGAGCAACGACGACAAGGAAAGGGAGCTGCATTAAACAACGTTTTTTACAATGGAAAATGCACTATTAACTACTTCAGCCCCGGAAGGATTTCCAGCTTTAGGACCGGAGCCCTTTTTGCGATTCGTCGCTTCGTCGCTTTAACTGACAATTGCGCGGTAGTGCGACGTTGTACCCAAACGAAATTTGCGTCCTTTTTTTCCCACAAATTTTCTTTTGGTGGTATTTGATCACCTCTGCGTCCTTTCTGATCGCCGCTATAAACAAAAGAAGAGCGACAATTTTGCAAAAAAACCCAAATTTCTTACTTTTTGCTAAAAATACAAATCCAAAAAAATATATAAAAAAACATTTTTTTTCACCGTTTTTGGCCGATTTATATTCTTCCTCATATTTGCGATAAAAAAAATCGCAATCGGTGTTTATTGATTGGTTTGCGCAAAAGTGGTTGCGTTTACGGGTGATGAGAATTCATTTTTGGGGTTTTTATTTTTTTTTTATTTTTTACTAGTAATGGCGGCGATCTGCGATTTTTAGCGGTACTGCGATATTGCAGCGGACATGTCGGACCATTTTGACACTTTTTTGGGACCATTGGCATTTATACAGCGATCAGTGCTATAAAAATGCACTGATTACTGTGTAAATGCCATTGGCAGTGAAGGGGTTAACCTGCAGGGGGCGCTCTAAGGGTTAACTGTGTTCCCTGGGCGTTCTAACTGTGGGGGGACTGCCCTACCAGGAGAAGGGAAGTGGTAACATGTACAGGAAGGCTGTGATCACAGCCCTTCCCCCTTCACAGAACGGAGGTCCGTGTTTACTTACACGGACCTCCGTTCTTTCACTCCGGGGGGGGGGCATCGTGGGTGGCCGGCGGAGATCGACTCCGCCGCACCCGCTCCCTGGCCCTCCCCGAACACAGTGAGCGCGCTCACTAGGCTCGATCTCGCGGCCGCCGTCGTATGACGGCGATTCGCGTTACAGAGCCACTTTGTTGCTGTCATTTCAGCAGATCAGCCGTCGGCAAGCGGTTAATATTGCTATATATAGTTACAATATTTAATCAGGTCCAGAAAATCACTGAAGCCAGATATCCAACGGGTATAAAAATCTGAAACCCAACGGGGTTGATTTACTAAAACTGGAGAGTACAAAATCTGGTGCTGCTCAAAATGGTAACCAATCAGCTTCTAAAGTCAGCTTGTTCAATTAAGCTGATTGGTTTCTGTGCAGAGCTTCACCAGAGTTTGCACTCTTCAATTTTAGAATATCAACCCCAATTTATATCTAGAGCAATTTTTTTTGGATGGGAAATAAGACAGGGAATGGTTAATAGGGATGCACTGATACCATTTTTTTTACGGGTATGAGTGCAGATACTTTTTTTTAGTACTCGCCAATACCAATTACTGATACCTACCGCAACTGTTTAGTTTACACTTCAGCTGTCAGCAATGGTACAAAGCATTGAAAAGATATAGGTAAATTAAATCCATTTTTTTTTTTTCATTTTTGCACTTTTTTTAATGTAAAATGTGTAAATATATGTTAAAGGTGTAAAAATATTAACAAACAAAGCAAACAAAAACAATGTTTTAATTATTAATAGTTTATAAAATAGAAGTGAAGGAAGAAAAAAAAAACAGCAGGAAAATAACATTTAAATGGAGAAGGAGAATAAGGAGAATTAGAACACCTGTCAGTTTTTATTGCTGTCTGTTCCCCCATTAGGAAGATTCACCCTCTCTATTTGTTCTGTTTACCATTCTCACTGAAAGTGAAAGTGGAAAAAAATCCTACATTTTGTTCACAGAACAGTAATAGAGGGAAATTCTTCCAATGGGGACACTAGTTCTGGTGGCCCTGGTACATAGGTGTGCGCAGCCTATTGCATTAGGGTGTGCACCACAAAGCACAAACAAACATGTGTGTGTGTGTATATATGACAGGTGGGCAGAGATTGGTGTCAGTAGATTATTTTTATTTTATTTATTTTTTTACAATTTTGTTTTTTTTTTATAATTTTTTACAATATTATATTTTATTATTATTTTTTTTTTTACAATTTTATTTAGGAGCCCTGCTGGGGGCTTTGGTGAAATATCAAGTGTCTAAACAGACCGCTTATGTCTCACTTTTTAGACAGAGAAAGGGACTGAGGACAGAGATTCCCCCATCCCTTTCTCTGCAGCCAGGCAGCAGGGGGTGACTCTGCAGCACAGTACAGGGTGATTATTGTGTGCCCAGGCACACCTGCCACCCTATGTGCGCACGCCTATGCCCTGGTAACAACCAGGGATTCTCTCACTTTGGAGGGATTGCCTCTTACTTTCTGCATTGGGACAGGAAGTGAGAGGAAATCTCCCCCAATGGAATACAGATGCTAAAAAAAGAACCCTGAGAAGTGTTATCATCCTCCCTTACTCTAAATAATAATAAAATTATAAAATAAAGTTTTGCCTTTAGTTCTTTCATTTTTGGTCATGCAAACAAAACAGGAAGTGAGATAAAATGTCTCCATGGTATCCCTAGGTTACCCTGTTACTGCCCAAGTAACAACTCAAAGCTTTGGATTTTCCCTCACTTTCAGTCCCAGTAACAGACAAAATATAGAGAGTAAATCTTATTAAAGGGAACACAAACAGGTAAAGTAGTTGTAAACCTCAGGCATGAAATCTGAACAAAGCATATCCCTCTATAGTGTTTACTTGTCTCTCTCCAAAGCACTAAGTCTCATCTCTCTCTGCTGCCCCATCCCTCTGCTATCTGCATGAGTCACGTCTGACAAGTTTTCCTGACACCAAGAGAAAAAAGGTGACAGGGGAAGCAGCTCCAGCACACAGCCTGTGTAACAGCCTCAACTCTTTCCCGTGTGCTGTGTAAAGAGGAGTATGTCCCCATCCCCTGCATCGGGAGTCTGTGAAAAATCCTTTTCATTTCTAAGTTTTACAGTCCTGTAGAGGACAGGCGCCACAGATAAACAAGTACACCTTATGTAGGAGGATTTGTTTCATCGCTGTGTATCACCTGAGCCCAGTCACTTCACTGAGTATATGTAAGGGCTTACAACCACTTTAAGTTATGGCAGATATTCTAAACAATCCCCTAGCTATTAGAGTTGGACAAATGGTTTGAACGGCGTGCTGTGAACACCCGAATTTACAGGGTGTTTGGCAAATGTTCGTCCTGCAATGCACTGCGCACTGCACAGTGCATTCTAAGTCCTGATTGGGCAAAGCTTTGGCCAGTCAGGGCACAGCGAATAGCTGGTTGTTAAGTAGCGGAGCTGGGAAGTCGGCCACAGCGTCCTTGTCAACAGACTACCCTACTTACAGCTGAATAAAAACAAAAACATTGTCAGCAATAAAAAAGTGAAAATAAAAAGCAGTGTGGGGGGGGGGGCCTTTGGATTTGGTATGGATTTTAAGAGGCCGGGTGTGGTTAAAAAAAAATTGAAAACCGTACTCCAAGGAGAATTTTAGGTATGGTTTAGGTTTCCCGGGGGGGGG
>BLSH010424466.1:287425-308787 GCA_018402905.1 Glandirana rugosa | reverse complement strand
GATGGTGGCTGGGGGGTGGTGGGTGGGTGGTAAATAGATGGTGGGGGGGAGTATTTTGTTACTAGGCAGCGCTGTGGGCATTGCACATCGCCCACAGCGCTGCTGCACATCTTCTCTCCCCCCTCTCTCCTCTCACACTGCACCGATCGGTGCGGAGAGGAGAGAAAAGCCGGCGCTTCCGCCGGCTTGTTTACATGTGATCACGCCGTCATTTGACGGCGCGATCACGTGGTGAAAGGCCGCTCACAGCGGCCATTCACCCCGATCCGTGATCAGTCGGGTCCCCCGGACCCGACGGTCACGGATGTTCCCGTGTGCGCGCCCCAGGGGGCGCGCGAGAAGCGCGATTCTGGGAGGACGTCAATAGACGTCCTCCCAGAATTAAGCAACCGCCCTGTAGACGTCAATTGTCTATGGGGCGGTTGTTAAGTGGTTAAAAGAATGGTGGAATATGCAAACACATAATCCAGTTATGATCTATTCTACCATAGCAGCAATATAAACAGGAAAACGCAAGTGGTACAGGCATTCTTGTGTAAGCTATGGAGCAGATAGGGGAAAGTGCCACTCAAAAGGCTTGAGGACTGTCCCTGGCCTCCGCTTAAAGTGATAACAAACATGTTATACTTACCTGCTCTGTGCAATGGTTTTGCACAGAGCAGCCCGGATTAGACATGTGCAGTTCGTTTCGTTCCGAATTAAAATTCAGATGAATTTTCATTTTCGGAAGTTCGGATGTATCTAAATTCCTGAATTACAACAGTACCAAATTTATACGAATCCGAAATAATGGAAAAAATAAAAATCAGACGAAATTCAAATTTGAATCATTTTCGAATTCGATTAGTTTTCAAATTCGAAAAGTGTTTAAGTTCGAATAGTTTTCAAATTTGAATTTGAAAAGTTTTCAAATATTAGTTTTAGTTTTAATATATTTTTCAAATTCTAATTTGAAAAGTCCTCAAGTTTGAATAGTTTTCAAAATTTCCAAAGAGAACACAATAGAATAGAAAACAAAGGAAGAGAACAGAAAAAAAAACAGTAGACTAGAAAATAATATAACAGAAAATAAAAGAATAGAATACAACAAAGCTCTGTTCCACTCCACCACATTATATTCTTTCATTTTCTGTTATATACCCCTCTATTGTATTCTATCTTTTTCCATTCTTTTCCTCCACTTTCCACTCCACCCCATTCTCCTTGGAAATTGGAAAACTATTTGGATTCAAAAACTGTTCAAATTCGAAAACAATTCGAAATTGAAAACTATTCAAATTTAAAAATGATTTGAATTTGAAAACTTTTCAAATTCGAAAACTATTCGAAATAGATTCGAAAACGTTTTGCATCATTTTGAAAACGAGTAAACAAAACGAATTCCGAAAACAAATGAAAATTTAACTAAACAAATTTATGTAAATAACGAATCAAAACTAAACTAAACAAATTTATGTAAATAACAAATTGAAACAAAACTAAACTAAACAAATTTTTTCGCTCTGCACATGTCTAACCCTGATCCTCTTCTTCTTGGGTTCCCCACAGGCGCTCCTGGCTCCTCCTCTTTTCTGAGCTCCCCAATAGCAAGGCGCACGTGTGTGCTCAGTCCTGAGCCCTGCTTCATATCCCACAAGACAAAAAGACCGGGCCTTGGCCCAACCCCTGCTCCCTCATCACTGGCTGTAATTAACAGCAATGACTCCAGCTGATGTCTCTCATCAATGAGGAGGCAGAGGCCTGGGAGAACAGTTGCTCTCGAGCACATTACTGGATTGAGACCCGGCTCGGGTAAGTATTAGGGGGGCTGTGGGGTGAGAGCACTAGGTGGGTTGCGGGGTGGGGGTCTTTTAGACCCTAGACCCCTCCATAAAGTGTACCCGTCACTGCCTATTAGTGTCACAAGTGATGTTTTACATTCCTTGTGACAGCAATAAAAGTCATCAGAAAAAAAAAAAGAATTAAAGGGATAGAAAAAAAAATGTTTAAAGCATCCGATCCCTACGTGCTTGCTCACCAAAGAAACCGCATACGTAAGTCGCGCCTGCAAATGTAAACAGTGCTCAAACCACACAGTGAGGTATCGCCACGATGGTTAGAGTGAGAGCAATAATTCTAGCAAGATACCTCTAAACATGTAACCGTTAAAATATCGCCTATAGAGATTTTTAAGTACTGTAGTTTGTCACCCTTCCACAAGGGTGCACAATTTTAAAGCATGACATGTTAGGTATTTATTTACTCGGTGTAAGATCATCTTTCACATTATACAAAATTGGGATAGCTTTACTGTTTAGTTTTTTTTAATTCATTGAAGTATATTGTTCGCAAAAAAATTGTGTTCGAAAGACCGATGTGCAATACAGTGTGACATAAAATATTTCACCGACCACCACTTTATTCTCTAGGGTCTCTGCTAAAAATATACATATAATGTTTGGGGGTTCTAAGTAATTTTCTGGCAAGAAATACAGATCTTAGCTTGTAAACAACAATGTCAGAAATAGGCCTGGTCTTGAAGCGATTAACCACTTGCCGACCGCCAACCGCAGGTTGACGGCGACAAAGTGGCACGATATCGCAAAACGCTGTCATACGACGGCGGCTGCAAGATCGAGCACTGTGAGCACACTCACTGTGTCCGGGGGGGGCCAGGGAGCGGGTGCGGCGGACTCGATCTCCGCCGGCTACCCGCGATCCCCCCCCCGCACTGAAATAACTGAGGTCCGTGTAAGTAAACACTGACCTCCGTTCTGTGAGAGGGGGAAGGGCTGTGATCACAGCCTTCCTCTATATGGAAGCTGTGATCACTTCCCTTCCCCTGCTAGGGCAGCCCACACACAGTTAGAACACGCCCAGGGAACACAGTTAACCCTTAGAGCGCCCCCTGCACTACCAATCGCATTTACACAGTAATCAGTGCATTTTTATAGCACTGATCGCTGTATAAATGCCAATGGTTCAAAAAAAGTGTCAAAATGGTCCGACATGTCCGTCCCAATATTGCAGTACCACTAAAAATCACAGATCGCCGCCATTACTAGTAAAAAAAAATAAATAAATAAAAACCCCAAAAATGAATTCTCATCATCCGTAAACGCGGCAACTTTTGCGCAAACCAATCAATAAGCGCCGATTGCGTTTTTTTTAATCACAAATATGAGGAAGAATATAAAATCAGCCCAAACCGTTGAAAAAAATGTTTTTTTATTTTTTTTTGGATTTGTATTTTAGCAAAAAGTAAGAAATTTGTTTTTTTTTTGCAAAATTGTCGCTCTTCTTTTGTTTATAGCGGCAATCAGAAATGACGCAGCGGTGATCAAATACCACCAAAAGAAAGCTCTATTTGTGGGAAAAAAAGTACGCAAATTTCGTTTTGGTACAACGTCGCACGACCGCGCAATTGTCAGTTAAAGCGATGCAGCGCCGAATCGCAAAAAGGGCTCTGGTCCTAAAGTGTGAAATCCTTCCGGGGCTGAAGTGGTTAAAACCGTATTAAACCCTAACGCAAACATATTATATTGCAGTTTATCAATTCTTAAATGTGATGGCTGCATTTTTCTTTTATAGGTTTTCTTCTATTTTCATCTGCTGATCTAGCCAGTAAATTTTTCAAAAGAAAGAAAAGCTCTCCTGCAGGTGTATCAGTTACATGGATGAGACTAACAATTTAATACTAAGGGGTGCTTACAATGATCCACTTTCATTTATTACATAAAACCTTTAAACCAAAAGGAGAAAAAAACTGTTTGCTGTAGCTGATTATAAAGTGTGAGCTGGAGTTTGGCTTCCATGCGTTAATGTGTTTAAATCTGCTAGTGCATTTAACACGCCCCTCCCCCAGACTGACAATGCTGCTGTCCAAAGGTGCCCCCTGTGCTCTTTCATCCAGAGTGGAGACACTCTAATACAAGAGGTGTGTTACTGGCCAGATCACCAAGTGAAAACAGATGGAAGAAAGCCTAAAAAAAAAAACAAATGCAGCCACCACATCTAATATACATCTAATAATTGGTAATATATTCAATTTCTGGTTTCAGGTTTACTATTACATCAATATATTGGAGCTTAAAAGGATATTTTACCTTGTCAGAAAATAAATGAAAAGGTGAACTTACTCTGTACACCCTCCTCACCCCTCCCTTTCCCTGCTGTACTTATCTCCATAGGCGATGAGCTGTCAGAGCCACATAGTTAGTGCAGCAGTCTAGGGATTTGAAATCCTCACTGTTCTCCCTCTACTTTCTGCAGCTCTTCCAGGAGAGATCAAAGCAATTCTCTGTGCTGGCGCTGACCAATCAAAATTGCTCAGATCATTGATCGAAAGCAGTGGTGTCCCATTAGACACGTTTGCCATAAGTACACATTAACAGCCATTTTTACACTCTTCTGGTCTATTCTGTAATTGAACCCATCCTAAATACAAAACATACTATTGCTATCGCTGCCTTATTATGAATCCCTAAGCTCTTAAAGTGTTACTAAATCCAGGGCCCTGCATTCACTATATCTGGTCTCCCAAAGTACACAGAACATGGAAATGCAATTATTTTAGTAAATATAAACTGCTAAATACCTTCTAAATATCATCAGGCTTGTGACTTCTGTTGGTTCCTGGTTAAAGCTTGTAAGAGGAGTTTTCATTCTGCACTGAGCTGTTCTATCAGTATCCAGGATCTCTGACCCTCTGTCTGGACAGTGTTGATTGGCCCTGTGCTGATCACATGCGCCCTCTCAAGAAAAAAAAACTCTCTAGCAATACACACCAAACTGAGCATGTGTAGCCTGACTCCAGTAACTCTGTCTTATCCAGACCTATTCTGGAGGCAGTGGAAGAAGGGGAGGATCTGTGCATACAGGATCAAACAGCCTTTATACACAATGCAGAGGATTAACCCCTTAGGATCCACAGTGAGTATAACAAGCATGCTTTACTGCATATACAGACTGACTTTACTGTTGTGGGTTTAGTAACACTTTAACCACTTAAGGACTGGAAGGATTTCCCCCTTAACGACCAGGCCATTGTTTCCTATACGGCGCTGCAATGCTTTAAATGACAATTGCGCGGTTGTGCGATGCTGTACCCAAACAAAATTTTTCCCCCAAATAGAGATTTCTTTTGCTGGTATTTGATCACCTCTGCAGTTTTTATATATCTAGCATGGACAAATCTCCATCTATCTAGCATGGACAAATCTCCATCTATCTAGCATGGACAAATCTCCATCTATCTAGCATGGACAAGTCTCCATTTAACTAGCATGGATAAATCTCCATCTATCTTACATGGACGAACCACCATCTCTCTGGCATGGATGAAATTCCATCTATCTAGCATGGACAAATCTCCATCTATCTAGCATGGATGAGACTCCATCTATCTAGCATGGATGAGACTCCATCTATCTAGCATGGACAAATCTTAATCTATCTGGCATGGATGAAATTCCATCTATCTAGCATGGACAAATCTCCATCTATCTAGCATGGATGAATCTCCATCTTTCTAGCATGGATGAGACTCCATGTATCTAGCATAGATGAATTTTCATCTATCTAGCATGGATGAATCTCTATCTATCGGAATGGGTGTAACTCCATCTATCTAGCATGAACAAATCATCTATCTAGCATGGAGGAAACTGCATCTATCTAGCATGGGCGAATCTCCATCTATCTAGCATGGATGAAATTCCATCTATCTAGCATGAACAAGTCTCCATCTATCTAGCATGGATGAATCTCCATTTATCTGGCATGGGTGAAACTCCATCTATGTAGCATGGACAAATCTCCATCTATCTAGCATGGATGAATCTCCATTTATCTGGCATGGATGAATCTCCATTTATCTGGTATGGGTGAAACTTCATCTATGTAGCATTGACGAATCTCCATCTATCTAGCATGGGCAAATCTCCATCTATCTAGCGTGGATGAAACTTCATTTATCTAGCATGGACGAATCTCCATCTATCTAGCATGGATGAATCTCTATCTATCTGACATGGGTGTAACTCCATCTATCTAGCATGGATGAAATCACATCTATGTAGCATGGACAAATCTCCATCTATCTAGCATGGATGAATCTTCATTTATCTGGCATGGATGAATCTTCATTTATCTGGCATGGGTGAAACTTCAACTATGCAGCATAGACGAATCTCCATCTATCTACCTCGGACAAATCTATCTAGCATGGATGCAATTCCATCTATCTAGCATGGACAAATCGCCATCTTTCTACTATGGCCCAACCCCCATGCTGAGCTATCGTATTCTGCCATTCGTGCACAATGATTGCATCTGATTGGATGTCGGAATACCCAAAGAACGGCTGCATCCTATTGGATGAAACCAATATTTGTACAGCAACTTTCCGCTCACATTTATACATTTTTCAATAATATCATGCTGGGGGGGGGGGGCAACCACTAAACAAATTTTACCCAGTTCATCAGCAACTGGTGGAAATTCAGTGTATGGATAGCTTTACATAAAATCTGCAACCTACACAAGGCCAGAAGGAAAAGAACTGATTGAGCCCACAGCTCCAGCAGATTAACATGTTTACATTAATAATTACTTAGAATATAAATAGTTTGACATAATTTATAGCAGCTTTATAAATAAAAATAAATCTTTGTGTGCAAATTAGCTACAATCATTGGTGTTATTAAACACATTAATTTCAACATGCTAATTTTGGCTTGATTGCATTCATGTACAGTAAGTGTATTACAGTGCTAGCTTAACAAAGCATAGGCTGCCAAGCTATAGATGCTTTCATGCCTGAAGGTATTTATGGTTTTAAATAAACTTCTGTAGGCTGTTTAGTAGGACAAAAAATCTAGTTGGGCCATACTTAGAATGACACAGAAAACGCTTAACTTTGGAGCTGGAGCTGACAAAGTGCTGTATTTCCCCTTTATTTCTATACTGGGTATTATGGTCACCTAGGCAGTTAGAGAAAGTGAATCTCCCCAGCTGGGACCCAGACATGCTGAAGCTGTCCCCAATTGTCTCTGCACCGAGAACCGAGCAATAAAAGACTACGGATCTCTCGCTGGGTCCACTTTGGTCACAGAGAGGTGACTTTCAGTCATCACCCTGTGCTCTCCCCAGAAAAGTAATAGAGGGGAATATTCCTATGGGGACACTAGTTCTGGTGACCCGGAGGTCCCCAAGGAATTCCCTTATTTGCAGGGATTTCCTTGCACTTCCTGTTTGGCTATGGGGCAGAAAGTGAGAGTACGTCTGGCACCCCACATGTAGATTAATGGCCATGTGCATAGATTGGCTGCCGCCACTGGTTATAACCCTTCTTTGTACTATCCAAAAATGAAAAAAAGATTGCTTTATTTATAGAAGCCATATTAGAGCTTCCATAAATTAGACATTATCTATGAATGGAAGAAAATGTCCACCCCCTTCATTGATAGATTGTGTTTCATTCATAGAAGCTGCAGTTTGATTTCTATGACTGGATGAGCTGGGCGGACAGGAAGGGTATGCTTTATGGCCAGCTTTACAGTGGATTTTTGCCTTCACCCTCCTCCTTATTTAACGTCCTCTATATTTCCCTGCAAAGTAGGAAGTAGAAGCATAATGGGCTACTATGCATTGCATAGTAGCCCATTATGTGTCACTTACCTGCAAATGAAGCCTGTGATGTCCAGCGATGTCGCCTGTGCAGGCAGCGTCCATCCTCAGCCTCCTCTTCCTGGCTCTGACCGGAATCGCGTGACGTCACTCTCATGCATGCGCGCGGGAGCCGCCAGTTACGGCACAATCTCAGTGTAGAAACGGCACAGAGGCCATTTCTTCGCTGCGCATGTGTCGAATGACGCTGGCAGTGCCAGTACACTGTATATCTCCTAAACCGTGCAGGTTTAGGAGATATGCAGGGCACCTACAGGTAAGCCTTATTATAGGCTTACCTGTAGGTTAAAGTGGTTGTCACGGGTTGACAACCACTTTAACTGGTGGGGAGTTCTGCACATTTCAGATACTCACCTGCCCAGCAGATCCAGCATTATCCAGCTGAAATCCTCTTCTCCTCTGGTAGCGCCCAGTCCCATGCCACCATGTTTTGGTGTGACATCAGAGAGAAGTTTTTGGCTGTTTTGGGTTCAGCCGGTGTGCCTCTCGATGACGCTCGGCTACACACGCCTAGGCAAATGACATGCAAGGGAGGATAGGCCAGACAATTTATATAAAAAAAAAGCTAAATAAAGAAAAAAAAAATTACAATACATGTGCAGAGGAGGAATGGAAATGAGAGATCATGTTTTAGATGGTGAAGATCCACTTTAAGCTTTAACCAGTTCAGCTCTTTGGACGTTCTACGTGCATGTTTCGTTTAGACGACCCCCGGCTTCAAAGTGAAAGTGATGTGGCAGCTCCATAGCCGCCGTTCACTTTTACAAAGAGGTGCCTCCCCTCCCCCCGCTGGCAGCCCCCCTCCTCCTGTGGTTCCCAAGCTCTCCCGCTCTAATCAGAGCCAAGAAACACAACCGCCGGCTAAGGGAGGGAGAACACTGTGAAACCGAGGCCAATCCATTTCTCGATCTCACATGCAAATAATGAAAATGGAAGTGATGTCACTTCCAGTTTCAGATGTACTATTTCCTGGCTAGTACAGCCAGGGGACACATCTAACCGAGCCAATCTGTGCTTGGTTAGATGGTGTGAAGGGCAAGGGTGCAATTGAGGTCTATTATATGTGCCTGTCACCTGCCCAATGCTATCACTTAGGGGTTTATTACCACCTTGTGATAGCAACAAGTAAAAAAAGAAAAGAAAAATGGTTAAAAAAATAAAATTGTAATAAAATATATATATAAAAAATATATATATATATTATCATAACCCCCGTTGCCCCGCACACCTGCGCAAACGCAAACCTAAGCCCAGGGTGTGCACGCGCATGTAAATGGTAAGCGCACCACACGTGTGACATATTGCCGTGAACCTCAAATTGTGAGCTCCTAGTTAACTCTAAACTGATGAGATGTAAAGGCTTTTAAAGCATCAATTTTTAGGCACTACAATTTGTGGCGACATCGAGGGTGCACACAATTTAAGACATGAAATGTTTGGTATCTATTTACTCAATGCAACCGAAAATGGGTATTATATTGTGTGCTTTTGCACTAAAATTCATTTTATTATATTTTTTTCATGAAAATTTGCATTTATTAAACAGTTGCACAAATATCACGTGACATAATAATTTGAAACTATCACCTTTGTATTCTACAGGGCCTCTGCTTTCTGAAAATATATAATATTCTCGGGGTTAAGTAATTTTATTGCCAAAAATGAAAAAAATTTTTTCCATGTATGCGAAAAATAAAGAAAAATTGCTCTGTAGCCAACCTTTTCCCGCTATGCCCAAATATTAAAGGATTTGTCTGTTCCACTGAGAACCCATGATACCACATAAAAAGAGTACAGAAATAGAACTATGCTAACAAATAAAATTTGCATCACATCAGCGTTCCCAATTCTGTGTTTTACATTACCAGACAATAAAAAATCCAGTTGTTAATCCTAAAACAAACAACAAAGGGCGCCTGAGGAGTGACTCCTGTCTGTCATCAAAGTGATTCTGATTGCTGGCTTTACACCTTAATTATGTACTGTATACAATACTACTAATGTGCCTGTATTGATTAGTGTGTAAAGAGCTGTCAGACTCATCACAAAACAAATTTATGCCAAGTGTCAAATAACGAGAGATATTATACTGACAACGCCAAAAATAAAATGCGGCATGACGTCTAGACAGGTTCTTCTTCGGTGCCACCTTTGTAACTATTGTCAAGTCTTTCAATCTCGGTATAAAAAAAGAAAAAAAAACACAGCAACCCACAATGATTGAGTTGCTGCGTGATAGACTGACTTTTGGGGGCCAGATGCACCTTTGTATGCGAATATACTGCAGCACGTGATTAGATGTTGATATCTGCTATTCACAGACAGTCAACCAACCTCGCAGAGATACAGTAATACTTTAAAACAATTAATCCAGTGTATTAAAGCGGTTGTCTACCCATCGATTTGATAATGTCAAAAAACAGTTCATATTCCCGGCATGTCGGAAATGCTAGCTGTCACCTTAATTGTGCTCTCAACCAAACTAGCAAACCATCCAATGGATGGTGTCATAACGGATCACATGGGCAGCATCATGGCAGTTGCAGATTAAACAGAGGCTAAGATGTCAGCTTCCTTAGCTGAAAACAATAGGAGAGTATACAACCACTTTAGTATCAATATTGTAACCACTACAGCCATAAATTAGAGAAAATAGAATGGATTTGGCAAGTTGAAATCCAAAAATATCTCCCATGGGACTTTGTTGTAGCAATAAGGATCAAAAGTGAGGTTTTTTTTAGATAAAAATTAGGAAATGTTTGTTATAAAATGGATTAAAAATGCAATCTATGCATTCCATATCCAGTTTTTTTTTTTTTTTTTGAAAAGTTATCTCATGCTTGCCTTACGGGGAGCAGAGATAAAAAAAAAATTTACTTTAATGATTGCATATCCACCAAAATCTCCAAAAAACGTGTTTCAACTAAGGGTAGTCTTCCTCAGGACACAATGAGGTGGGAGCAATCATAAGTGGATAAACCAGATATGGAAACCAATGAAAAATGGCTGTAGCAAGTCCTAATAGGGTTCCAGCATGGAGGTGGGCCCAAAAACCCACAGGGGATCCGTGGTTACCAGATGGAAAACGGCCAAAGCAAATCCCACCATGTAAGGCTATGTCCAATTAGATGGTAGGTTTATATATGGGAAGATATACTGGTTCAAAATCAATTAACATGTGGAAAGAAATTGGCTAGTTTAGGGAAACAAGTTAGTCCCTTACAGGACATGCAACAGGGGCCTCATGCAAGTGACCCTGATGGCTAACTTTGATTTGACAAGTTTTACTAGATGCAAGCCAGTTTCTTAAAGTATACGCTCCAACCAAATAAAAAGTGTGCTATCCTTGTGTTAGGTATAAGTTAATAAATCACATACTTTAAGAGACACAATAAAAGTGCATTAAACATATGATGAACTTAGCCTAAATTGACATATCTGTGCAAATAAAGTCCATATAAAATGTGAAAACACCAACTGTGCAAAAAAATATATACATAATATATACAGTCAGGTCCATAAATATTGGGACATCAACACAATTCTAATCTTTTTGGCTCTATACACCACCACAATGGATTTGAAATAAAACGAACTAAGATGTGCTTTAACTGCAGACTTTCAGCTTTAGTTTGAGGGTATTTACATCCAAATCAGGTGAACGGTGTAGGAATTACAACAGATTGTATATGTGCCTCCCACTTTTTAAGGGACCAAAAGTAATGGGACAGATTAACAATCATAAATCAAACTTTCCCTTTTTAATACTTGGTTGCAAATCCTTTGCAGCCAATTACAGCCTGAAGTCTGGATCGCATAGACATTACCAGACGCTGGGTTTCATCCCTGGTGATGCTCTGCCAGGCCTCTACTGTAACTGTCTTCAGTTCCTGCTTGTTCTTCGGGCATTTTCCCTTCAGTTTTGTCTTCAGCAAGTGAAATGCATGCTCAATCGGATTCAGGTCAGGTGATTGACTTGGCCATTGCATAACATTCCACTTCTTTCCCTTAAAAAACTCTTTGGTTGCTTTCGCAGTATGCTTCGGGTCATTGTCCATCTGCACTGTGAAGCGCCGTCCAATGAGTTCTGAAGCATTTGGCTGAATATGAGCAGATAATATTGCCCGAAACACTTCAGAATTCATCCTGCTGCTTTTGTTAGCAGTCACATCATCAATAAATACAAGAGAACCAGTTCCATTGGCAGCCATACATGCCCACGCCATGACACTACCACCACCATGCTTCACTGATGAGGTGGTATGCTTTGGATCATGAGCAGTTCCTTTCCTTCTCCATACTCTTCTCTTCCCATCACTTTGGTACAAGTTGATCTTGGTCTCATCTGTCCATAGGATGTTGTTCCAGAACTGTGAAGGCTTTTTTAGATGTTGTTTGGCAAACTCAAATCTGGCCTTCCTGTTTTTGAGGCTCACCAATGGTTTACATCTTGTGGTGAACCCTCTGTATTAACTCTGGTGAAGTCTTCTCTTGATTGTTGACTCACGCATACACCTACCTCCAGGAGAGTGTTCTTGATCTGGCCAACTGTTGCAAAGGGTGTTTTTTCACCAGGGAAAGAATTCTTCGGTCATCCACCACAGTTGTTTTCCGTGGTCTTCCGGGTCTTTTGGTGTTGCTGAGCACACCGGTGCGTTCTTTCTTTTTAAGGATGTTCCAAACAGTTGATTTGGCCACACCTAATGTTTTTGCTATCTCTCTGATGGGTTTATTTTGTTTTTTCAGCCTAATGATGGCTTGCTTCACTGATAGTAACAGCTCTTTGGATCTCATATTGAGAGTTGACAGCAACAGATTCCAAATGCAAATAGCACACTTGAAATTAACTGTGGACCTTTTATCTGCTCCTTGTAAATGGGATAATAAGGGAATAACACACACCTGGCCATGGAACAGCTGAGCAAGTGGGAGGCACATATACAAACTGTTGTAATTCCTACACCGTTTACCTGATTTGGATGTAAATACCATCAAATTAAAGCTGAAAGTCTGCAGTTAAAGCACATCTTGTTTGTTTCATTTCAAATCCATTGTGGTGGTGTATAGAGCCAAAAAGATTAGAATTGTGTTTGACGTCCCTATATTTATGGACCAGACTGTATATATATATATATATATATATATATATATATATATATATATATATATATAGTGACAGGAAGCCAGGAAAATCTATGGGTTGTGTCCAGTATGGGAGATATATTTGTCCCAGGTTTATGCTGTACACTGATTGCTTTCTTGTTTGTGCTGTGTAGTGAGCCTGTTTGGGATCAATGAGGGTTATCGAGCTTAGCTGTAACAGATAAAGCACTCAGGGCTCTATAAAACTCCCAGGTTGATTTAACAAGGGGCTCTACCCTGGAACCAGATCTCTGTGACAGACAGACTGGAGAGCAGTAATACCTCTGAATGGTGAGATTAAGTCTGGGTGACTAAAAGCCTCTGTTTATTTCTCTGTGACCACCAAGTGTCTGGGCAGCAGTAGGCTGTGGCAGAACAAGTAGTTGGGTTCCTGTGTCTTTGTAGTTAGACTCCCAAAGTGGCAAGGGTTTATTTTCTGTTTTGTTTGATTTTACCAGTTTTGATGCCCGCATCCTCCACCATGTGTAAGGGATTAGCTCAGTAGCGGGGAATGCAGGACCCCCTGGATGGGTCACAGCACAGTGAAGTAGGCACGGACAGACAGCAGAATCTTTGTGAAAAGCATAAACTCTGGTTTATTTACAGGTCTGTGGTCATCCATAGTGATGATTGGGACTAAAGGGTCAGTCTGTGTTAGATTCCATCTGGAAAGCCGGGTTTACAGCCCATCCCAAAAAAATTACCATTGGGCTAGAGGAGGCAAAGTATCTGGCATATACCGTTGGGAGAGGTCTAATAAAGCCCCAAGTAAACAAAGTTGAGGCTATTCAGAGCTGGCCACTCCCCACCAACAAGAAGCAGGTTCAAGCATTTTTAGGAATCGCTGGCTATTATCGCCGCTTTATTCCCCATTTGGTCTCACAGGCTGCTCCCCTGACCAATTTGACAAACGTTAAGGAGTCTGTCATGACCAAATGGATCCCCGAAGCAGAAGCAGCTTTTGAGGCCTTAAAACAGGCCTTATGTAGTCAGCCAGTGTTATACTCGCCTGACTTTCCAAGGGACTTTGTGGTCCAGACTGATGCATCAAGTTGGGTTAGGAGCTATGTTGTCTCAGGTTTACAAGGGGGAAGAAGACTCTGTCATTTACCTCAGCCATAAATTGAGGACCCATGAAGAAAATTATGCCACCATTGAGAAAGAATGTTTAGCGATACAATGGGCTTTAGATTCTCTCCGGTACTATCCGGTATGAGATTTCATGCACGTGCCTTAGGGGATGCCTCTTCTGCTGTGATTGGACACAGCGGGAGCCAATTTGCGGGTCCGGCGTAAACAAAGCACACCACTGCTCTGTCAGGGAGGAAAAGAGAGAGATCGCGTTTCAGCTAAACTGAATCAAGATCTCTCTTTTCCTCCAGTGAATCCACTCCCCCCACAGTTAGAAAGCACTCCCAGGGAACACATTTAACCACTTGATCGCCCCTGGTGTTAACCCCTTCCCTGCCAGTGTCATTTATACAGTGATCACTGCATTTTTATAGCACTGATCACTGTATTGGTGTCACTGGTCCCCAAAAAGTGTCACTTAAGGTCAGATTTCTCTGCCGCAATGTCGCAGTCCTGCTAAAAATTGCAGACCGCCGCCATTACCAGTAAAAAAATAAAAATAAAATAAAAGTCCATAAATCTATCACGTAGTTTGTAGACGCTATAACTTTTGCGCAAACCAATCAATATACGCTTATTAGGATTTTTTTACCAAAAATATGTAGCAGAATATATAGTGGCCTAAACTGATGAATACATTTTTTTCACATTTTTTTTTTTGATATGTATTATAGCAGAAAGTAAAAAATATTGTTTCTTTTTTTCCAAAATTGTCGGTCTTTTTTTGTTTATAGCGCAAAGTACAGAGGTGATCAAATACCACCAAAAGAAACCTCTATTTGTGGAAAAAAAGAACATCAAATTTGTTTGGGTACAACGTTGCATGACTGCGCAATAAAGGGACGCAGTGCGGTATCACAAAAAATGGCCTGGTCAGGAAGTGGGTAAAATCCAGGGCTAAAGTGGTTAAATAGGAATTATCCATTTTTTGTACAAAAAGTCAATATGTGGTTGGGTCAGCTTTAGAAGCAATAACAGCTTTAATGGCGTAAAATGCACTACAGTGTTTGTTTTTTTGGTGTTATATAGCAGTGGTTCTCAACCCTGTCCTCAAGTACCCCCAACAGGCCATGTTTTGGGAATTTCTCTTAGATAAAATAGCTGTCCAAAATACCAAGCCATTGACTCTGATTTAAAGCACCTGTGCAAGATGAAGGAAAACCTGCAAACATGGCCTGTTGGGGGTACTTGGGGACAGGGTTGAGAACCAATGTTATATAGGGATGAGCTCCCAGTTCGGTTTAAACCTATATTTGGGCGGGCGGCGCATGTGCGGAGTCTAGCTGAGCGGTCATGCTTTGTTAGAGCTCCGCTCCGAAGGAGACAAGAAACGGCTCCAGCGGCGGCTTTTTCAACACTCCAGCCACTCTAAACAGCCACACGGAACCCATATCACCCGGTGAGTTGAGAGGTAGGGCGGGCATGGTGTACGGAGGCGCCCGAACGAAACTAAAGAACCACAATATCAAAGAGGCCTTGGCCCGGGCACCAGTCAAAATGGCGGCGGCCCACGCGGCCTCAACGAGCGCTCGGAAGCCACTCACAATGTCTCTGCCCGTTCTACCCGAGGACTCTGACAACGAATCCCCCTCATCCCCAAGCAAAGGTCCGGACTTTCCAACCTCCCCTGCCATGCTGCAGCAATTCGAAAAAATGCTACACAAAGCATTAAAGCAAACGTCCGAACACATAACCAGCAGCCTGACAAAAGAAATCAGAGAGCTGGGATCCCGCACCGCAACTCTCGAAGATAAAACCGATGAGCTGGAATCCACAACCCAGGAACATAGAATGGAAATGGACAACTTAAAGGAAGAAAACCTAACCTTGCTCTCTAAATTGGAGGATTACGAGAACCGCGATCGGCGCTCGAACGTTCGGATAAGAGGAATACCGGAAACAGTCCTGGATTTAAACTCCACGATTACTGCTTTGTTTCAGGAGTTACAGCCCGCCATCCCCTTCGAACGCCTGGAAATGGACAGAGTCCATAGGGCCCTAGCCCCTAAAAAAACAGACGGCCCACCACGCGATGTCATCGTGAAACTGCACTTTTACCGTACCAAAGAGCAGCTCATGAAGGCGGCAAGGGATAAAGGCGAACTCTCATTCCAAGGATATAAATATCAAATGTATTCTGACCTCTCCCAGCTAACCATGACCAAAAGGCGTGCCATGAAACCCCTACTGACTGAACTCCAACAACGCCACATCTCATACCAGTGGGGTTTCCCCTTTTCTGTTGGCTTCACATATCAAGGAAACAAATACAGATGTACAAGGAACGAAGAACTTCATCAACTACTCCAGGAACTCCACCTGATGGAGGTCCCTGCTAACTCCCACTCCTCCAGGCGCCGATCAGCTACCCCTTCGCCTCACAAACCATCTCCTTCTTCAGGGAATCAAGGCAATTCCCAAGTCCATAAAAGAAGTCGCCTCACCCCGCCATCCCAAGATCAAGAGGACTCCATGGACTGATTATGCTTTACACCCAGCCTCACTTTCTACTTATCCCTCCTCTCTTTAGAAGAGGCTCTCAGCTCATATGCCTGAGTTGAGCAGTAAGGAACCCTGGTTGTGGCCTTTCCACTCTAATGTGAGATGGCCCAAACGTTAATACCCCATTGACTACCCCAAATCCACCTTCATACCCCTCTGAGACCAAACAAATATGTTACAACCAGGACTAACTTTACCCATTGCAACAAACTAACTATGAACAAGATTCTAGTTCCTACCATGTTCTTTTCCCCCTCACCTCCTTGTTTGTCTACAAATGCCACTTCTTTCCACCATAACCCTTAGTTCCTCGTCTATTTGGGTTTACAGTTCTGAATGTTAACCTTATTTGATGTGGCCACTTTTTATTCCTGTTCCGACCCAGCAGCCCCGCTGGAGCCTTGTCTCCCAAGGAACTTCCATGTGTACCCCAATAGGCCCTCACCGGTCGCCCCCCACTAATATGGGTGCCACCTCAGACAGCTCCCGACTCCCTGTCAGGGATGGGATATCCCTCACACGGACCCGGATTTCTAGTTGTATGTTGTTTTACTGTATATTTTACCTTCCAGTTGTACTACCCTTGCCTTTCTTTTTCGTTTTAGAGACCATGGACGCTCTCTCTTTTGTTGTTCCAGCACGGCATCGGTCTCTAACCCCTAGCTGCATACCCTCTCTTCTCTCCCCTCTCCTGATTCTACTACCCGCCTGGTGGTCCAAGACAAGTAGCCTCACTCACACCCACATGCATCACCATGGCCCCATTAACCATTCTCTCTCTTAATGTGCAAGGTCTCAATGTCCCCCAGAAAAGAACCAAAGCCTTTAGACACTTCCATGCGCTAAAAGCCCAAATAGTTTGTCTCCAAGAGACATACTTCAAAGCAGACTGCACTCCCAAATTCATGAGCTGCTTCTACCCTCAGGTTTACACCGCCTCTGCATGGACCAAGCAAAGGGGCACTCTAATCGCTTTCCACCGCTCAACCCCTTTCACCCCCCATAATACAATCCAAGACCCTGAAGGCAGATAGCTAATCCTCTGCGGTCACCTCATGGATACTCCGGTCACTATTGCAACATACTATGCCCCCAACAAACGTCCTACTTCCTTTCTTTCCAACTTACTACAGGTGGTTTCCTCTCATAAGATGGGCACATTAATTATTTGTGGTGACTCCAACCAAGTACGCTGCCCACATTTAGACAAGTCGCCATACCTCCCCCCTGCTTCCCCAGCTAAGCCGCATTTCTCCCAGTTACTCACATCTCACCGTCTAATCGACTCTTGGAGAGAGTGTAATCCTATGAAGCGGATCTACACACATTATTCATTTTCACATAAGGTATCCACTAGAATAGATCACATCTTCTTATCAATAGGAATGGCCCCTGAATTACTAGCCTCCACGATTCATCCCATCCCCTGGTCTGACCATAACGCAATCCTCACCACTTTAGCGTCTCCGATCCCTAAAGCACACGATCGCACCTGGTACTTACCCGAACATCTCTTAAAACACCCTTCGCATCACCTCGCCATACAACAGGCCCTTAAAACCTACTTTGAACTCAACGATACCCCGGAGGTGTCTCCCCTCACACTCTGGGAAGCTCATAAACTGACCCTTAGAGGCGAACTTCAACGCCAAGCATGCCTAGCGAACGGAAGCTGGGAGAGAGGCTGGAAGCGGAGCTCTGTGCTTGCAACGCTGCATTCAGCACTAACCCAAACCCCACTACCAGACTTAACCTGGACAAAGCTCGTATAGAGCTTGATTTATTTCTAACTGAAAATACAGATAAGGCTCTCCGTAGATCACGACACGTCTATTACATGAAAGCCAACAAGCCAGACACA
Organism: Glandirana rugosa; assembly: GCA_018402905.1. NCBI lineage: Eukaryota > Metazoa > Chordata > Amphibia > Anura > Ranidae > Glandirana > Glandirana rugosa. Next base: position 290,483 of record BLSH010424466.1, on the reverse strand, counting down.
CTTCTCGCCCGCTCCCTCAACTCCACCAATAAATCCTTCAAACCAATTCGCCTCAAAGTGTCCAAAAACGTCACCACTAGCAACCCGCTCAAAATAACCCAAAAATGTCGCTCTCATCTAGAAGCTATTTACAAATCCAGCCACTTGTTCGACCAGAAGGAAGCGGATGCCCTCTTTAATCAAATTAAACTCCCGCAGTTGACCACCCCCGATCTTGATATATTAGAAAGCAACATCACCCCTGAGGAAGTAGCGCTGGCCATAAAACAACTCAAACTCAACAAACGCCCAGGCCCTGACGGCTTTCCGGCCCTCTACTACAAATCGTTTTCCGACCTATTGACCCCAACCCTAACCAAGGCCCTAAATTCTATCCTCCAAGGCCGTAAGTTTACCCCCGAATCACTAACAGCTTTAATCTGCATGATCCCCAAGCCCCAAACGGATGATACATAATGATTAAAATCCTAGCTAAAATTCTATCAACACGTCTAAATGGTATAATCGGCAAATTAATCCATCGTGACCAAGTCGGCTTTATTCCACTCCGCCAAGCAAGCGATAACATTCGACGTGCTGTCCTGATCTCACATGCTGCCAGATCGCGCCGGGTCCCAATTTGCTTCCTGTCTTTAGACATAAAAAAGGCATTTGACACAGTCTCATGGCCTTACCTACAATATACCCTACAGAAATGGGGGTTTGGCCCTCACTTCCTGAAATGGGTCACGGCCCTCTATGACAACCCCCTAGCCTACGTTAAATATGCAGGCTATAGGTCAGCCCCCCTCAAAGTTGAAAGAGGCACGAGGCAGGGGTGCCCACTTTCCCCCCTGCTCTTTGCCCTAGTCATAGAACCCCTCGCACATCTCATCAGAGATGACCCAACCATCACCGGCCTTGACCTGGGTGGCTATTCACATAAAGTATGCCTTTTTGCAGATGACATCTTGCTCTTCCTGTCATCCCCATTAATATCCGGCCCCAATCTCCTACGGTTACTTAGTAGATTTGCGGCTATATCAGGTCTAGTAGTGAACCCTAAAAAATCGCAGGCCCTAAACATCTCGATCCCACAGTCAGAACTATCGACGGCCCAAAACGCACTACCATTCCCATGGGCCACCTCCTCCCTAACTTACTTGGGGATTAAATTAACAGCTGATATGACACAACTCTATTCACACAATTATCCACCCCTTCTGAGACAAATCACAAACTTGCTTACGCAATGGGCACGTCTCCCTATCTCATGGGTAGGGAAAATAGCAATAATAAAAATGTCAATTTTACCAAAACTCCTCTATCTCTTTAGAGTATTACCCATCCCAGTTCCTGCACATTTTCTGTGCTTAATCACGCTCGTTTAAATTTGTATGGGGCTCCACCAGACCAAGGGTTCCAAAACGCACACTGTTTTTACCTAAACTCCAGGGTGGCCTGGGAATGCCCAACTTTACCAACTACTATAGAGCAGCACATTTAGCCACTCTTCCAAAGTACCATGCAACTAAAGAGATCCCTCTTTGGGTCGCAATAGAAGCGGTTGAGGCTGATCCTCTCTCAACAGCTAACCTACTCTGGTTGCCAAGGAAAACACGTGAGACCCCACGCAACCCTATTACTAAACACTTCCTGGCTACTTGGGACACCCTGAAGTTTAAATATAAATTACAATCGCCCCATAATCCACTTCTCTCCTTTATGAATAACCCGTCTTTCTACCCAGCCTGGCATTCCCCAAGCGCCTTCTGTTATTGGACATCCTTGGGCTTACTGAGGCTCCACCACTTGGTAGACCCATCATCACTCCTACCATTCACAACACTGCAAGAAAAACACCAACTACCCACATCAGAGATTTTTCGATACCTTCAAATTAAAAAATTCTATTCAGATCTCACCGCACACAACTCACACCTTGATAGGCTAACTGAATTCGAAAACGTCTGCAAACGTGACCCTCACATGAAAGGCCTGATCTCTACGCTTTACACTCAACTCACAAATATCCCAGATTCAGCTGGCCCCTCATATGTCCAAAAATGGGAACAGGATCTGGGCCTCCACATCGCTCCATCTGAATGGTTGGCCATATGGGCCTCCACCAAAAGCTCTTCCCCGTGCGTACAAGCAGTCGAAACAAATTATAAATTACTCTCACGCTGGTACTTAGTACCTTCAAGAATAGCTAAATTCGTCCCAGGTTACCCATCCAACTGTTTCAGAGGTTGCCCTGAAGCTGGCACCCTTCTCCACATTTGGTGGCAATGCCCCATAGCTCAGACTTTCTGGACTGAAATATTTAGCATGGCTACACAGCTGTTTAAAATGCCCCTTCCCCTAGACCCCAAACAAGCTCTTTTGAGCCTGAAACCGGAAATGCTCCCCCACAAACAATTCAAACTTTTCCTATCTCTCCTGACTGCTGCAAGGCAAACCATAGCTAAGGCTTGGAAGACCCCAACCTTATCCACCGCAGAAACTAAATCCAGAATGACCAGATACCTCATACACGCAAAGATGGAAGCAATAGACAAAGAATCCACCACTAAATTTGAAAAACTCTGGACCCCCTGGATTAGGCTATTTCTCCCACCCTCCATCGACCTTGAGACCCTGCACCCATGGTGATGCAGCATCCCTAACCCCCGTGTTCACACCAGGTGTCGTGGAGTTGATCGTCAAATCCACCAGGCGGAACCCCCACATCGGATTAGGTCCCCCAGGTCTCAAAAAGTTTAAATCACCACCTAAGAAACAGATAACGAAGGTAGAAACGCACATACTCCATAGACCAGTAAGACCTAAATCAAAGACGCCACCTATTCCAACCCCAGAAGGTTCGGAATCGATACCAAACGGAACGTCGTCAGTCCTCTCTATCCTTTTCAAACTTAACAAACACCCCCTCGTAAAGGCCAAAGTCCGAGTTTTCTCGAACAAACCCCAGATCCCCTTCCCCGTAAAATTTGTCGACACATCGGTACGATTTATAAAGTCAGGTCTTTCAGACTCGATACCCCGTAACGGTGGTTTACACCTCTTCCCACGGTCG
>BLSH010424466.1:274663-287415 GCA_018402905.1 Glandirana rugosa | reverse complement strand
TACATATTTGGGTTTTCAAAAACCTTCATCTGAGAGATTGATATAGTAGGGCTGGCACAACCAGGCAAAGAGGCACTCAACCACATCAGTAGGAAGCCGGGCAAATGCATAATGACATTGGGATAAGATTTGATGGAAAATGTTCAAAATCTTGGTAGGGTTACAGTTAAAAGTAGCTGAATCTGTGTATATTTTAAAAGGCCTAAAAGATAGATTAGATAGATACTGTAGATAGATAGATAGATAGATAGATAGATAGATAGATAGATAGATAGATAGATAGATAGACAGATAGAATGTATGAGCTTTTCCAAAGAACCAAGTAACTGTTTTTCAGCATGATCTGTCAACAGCAGATTGAGGTCATGTTTCGTCCTCCCTACTCCTTGTTACGACTTGATGGGTTTGCCATAATTAAGTCAACACATGTCTGGAAGTCTTGTTCTAATTGAGCAAAACACAATCACCTCTCTTTTTTGAGAGTAGATGTTTGCTCAGAAATTGTCCTCCTAATGACTGGTTTGTGGGTTTCCCACCAAAGAGATAGTGAGGTTTCCAGAATCCGCTTAAGAGAGAGGTATTGTAAGGTATCTGTGGTAGGTAGTGTCCAAAGTGGAACTTGTGCGCTGAGAATTCAGGCAAAAATGTAGTTGGGCATGTCAGGTCGGCAACAAATCCAGAGAGTGGTCAGGCAGGCTGAGGTCATACACGAGCTGGCGGTGAAGTACCAATTCAGCAGGCTGGAGAGTGGTCAAGAATTCAGGCAGAAGTTCATACATGGGAATTAGAATCACAGAGCTATCAATACACCCAGGGAACTAGTCCAAACAAATGGGCACTGAATAACAGGAAGTACTGCTATTTATGGGCTGCTTGATTGTACATTGTCCGCAGCTGGCAGCAGGTGGGGCTAGTGAGTCAAAGGCAGTGCATCAAGCTGGGAGAACATTGCGATAACTCCAGAGCTCCCTCGTGGCACAACAGGTAAGGCTGCAGCTGTGGGACCAAGAACATCCCAGTTCAATGACACACAGGTACATGACAGGGCTCCCTCCCCAGTGGACCCCTCCAGGGGACTAGCAGGGCTTAGCAGGAAAGGAGGCATGGAGGTCTCAAATAAGAGCAGGGGCATGTAAATATTTGAACCCAGGAACAGTCTGTGACAGGATATCCCTTCCAATGAACCAGATACTGTAGGCCACAACCCCGCTTTCTAGTCCAGAATCTTAAAGATTTCAAACTCATGCTGTCCATCAACAAGAACAGGAGGAGATAGCTGTTAAGTTCTGGAGTAACGATTGAAAATTGCCTTTTTGAGGAGAGAAATGTGGAACATGGGATGTATTCAGAGAGAGTAGGGCGATTTCAACCGATTGGAGACTGGCTTGACTTGAGCAATTATTCAATTATTCTGTAAGGAATGAATCGAGAACCCAATTTGGTAGAGGGTTGTTTCAGTCTCACGTATTTAGTAGACAGCCAAAATCTATCCCCCACCACATATAGAGGTTTATGGCATCTTCATTTGTTGGAGAAAAGTGAATATTTGCCCGCTGACTTCCGTGCAATAGGTGAATCTTTTTCCAGTGTAGCAGAATATTTTTCACCCGCTGATCCGCTTTTAGTACAGAAGAAGGTTGAGGTAGGGCAAAGGTCTGAGGGTGATAGCCTAGGGCTGCATAGAATGGCGTGGTATGAAGAGCACTGTGCCAATGGGAGTTTATCGCAAATTCAGCCAAAGGCAAAGACCCAGACCAATTGGAGTGTAACGAGTTGACATTAAGTCGAAGATAGGTTACTAGGGTCTGGTTCATGCGTTCGGTTTGACCATCTGTTTGTGGGTGATGTGAGGTAGAGAGTGAGAGTATTACCCCTAGTTTCTTACAAAACGCTCACTCTCCAGAATCAGGAAACAAACTGGGATCCGCGGTCTGTACATGGTCCACAGCTGGCAGCAGGTGGGGCTAGTGAGTCCAACTCTGACTGTGGCTTTATCTCTGCTAGAGTTTGTAGTTGCTAATATTTCTGGATTCCTTTATCCTGCCCAGTTTAAAATACGCATACTGTATATCCAAAAACCTCTTTTCTTTTTTTTTTTGCAGACCAAAGAATCTTAGCCAGAGTCAAGGCCAACAAGATAAATCTGAGACCAGATTTGTTTTGGCAGGTAGGATTTTCCATCCTGCCTTTTCACCATTAGGTTTGATCTTTTCAAAATTGACTTCATCTGAGACACCGATAAATTCAGAGACGGTAGATGCAAAGTGGCAGCCTAGCCTATTGTTTCGACCCATTGCAAAAGCATTGAAGTGTTAAAAGCTTGTTGTACATCACAATACCGCAATGACCTGGCTCTACAAGCTCACCTAAAATGCTTAGAAATGTCTTTCCTTGAACTCAATATTATTTAATATTTCCACAAAGCCTCAGCTTCCTATACCCATTTATTTTACAAATGGCAACTATAAAAAAGCAGCTGCTTTCCTTGAATCATATATTAAATCCCTGACTGTGCCCATGTCAGGACAAGAGTGCAGAACTGCGAAGTTTTCAATAGGCATCAATCAGATAGCAGAGTCTGATGAAGTAATGTGCTTTCTACATACACAAGTGGGTGGAATATAAAATCACTGATGAATACAAAAGGGAATCTGATGCTCTGACCTCAAGAACTGTGTTTTTCACACATTTTGTGAAGGAATAATACTTTATGATGGATACATTGATGTATAAATAATATTTTCAAAAGAAATGGTGCTGGTAGGGTGGGGCGGAAAGGCAGTGCCAATTTTACTTTATGTACTTTACTGAGACTTTCTAAACCCAATGCTTGTAATTTTGCATTGCTGGCACAGCTGACCTGACAAGCTATTTTGGACTTGACCTGATAAAACTCCTGTAGACTACTAAAAATAATGCAAGCTTCAGTGAATTTTGTTATTTGGTCAGGCTATAACAATGACAATAAAAAAACATTTTTATCAGTAGAATAAGGGAAGGTTAGAACATTTATTGCTGTCTCTATATGAAATGTCCCCTCACTGGCATCTACATTGTTGCCAGGAAAGAAAGGGGAGAAAAACTCATCATTGGGACAAAACAAAACAAAAAAAGAAAAGAAAAAAATGGCAAAAGAAAAGAATCAGGGATCAAATTAGAAATAATCATGTTTCCCTATAAATCAAATATTTATGATAGTGTGTGTTCATCATGCTGGATATTATATATTATTCATGAAAAACAAAAACTTTTTTTTTTATTATGGTCCAGATATTGGTTTCTATATAATTTGTTTATATCCCTAATGAAGGGGGTTTACTAAAGCCAAATGACTTCTGTACAACCAGCCTGTCGGGTTTTTCCTGAACGATCAGTGCCACCGGCTAGTCTGCCGGGAAATCTCTTCACCATTTGAATACAATAGCACAGCAGGAGTGATTCCCCAATCCAGCTCAAATGTGTGGATGGGGGAATCAAGTCATTCTTTTCTTTTCATTCAACCTGCTGGTTGAATGACAAACAAAAATGATTAAAGGATAAGTTCACCTTACATAATATGTTACATGTTACCAGAGGCGGCTCGTCCATTAGGGGTGCAGGGGCGCCCCCCCATCTATGCATCTGGTCCCTTAATCTACATGCAGGGCGCCGGATGCATGGATTTTAATGGGGGGGGGGGGTTTAAGCACATGATTATCGCCACACTGATCCTCCTCCCAGCCAATCAGGAAGCGGGTCATCACCCAATTGTCTGAAAGGACAGGCGATCTTATTGGACACCTAGGAGGAGGAGGGAGGAGCCACACGGCAGAAGCCGCCGTGATGCAGGAGAGGACACAGGAGCTGCTACCCGCTGCCCGTAGGAGCCCTCAACCCGCCCACTCGCATGTAGTAAGAACAACCAACAAACCGGGGGGGGTGGTGGTTTGCCGCAACCCCAAAAAAAAAATGGCAGCCACTTCATGTTATACCCATATTCGGGGTATATCATGTAACGTGTTATGAATGCACTGGCCCCCACACCTCCCTGATCCCCACTGTGCTAGCTGGCAGGGGGTTCTTCTCCACCCGCTAGCTATCAACATTTAAAAAAAAAATGTGGCTGCGCAGGGCTCCGCCCACCTGGCTGTGTCACTCATTCACAGCACTCAGTAGTTTTCAAAGAGCTACCACGGCTCTATGAGAGCCGTGATGAGACCTGTGTATTGTGAGACCTGTGTATTGTGAGTATCTGTATTGTGAGTACCTGTGTATTAAGTACCTGTGTATTGTGAGTACCTGTGTATTGAGTACCTGAGTGTTGTGAGTACCTCTGTATTGAGTACCTGTGCATTGTGAGTACCTGAGTGTTGTGAGTACCTGTGTATTGTGAGTACCTGTGTATAGTGAGTACCTGTGTATTGTGAGTACATGTGTATAGTGAGTACCTGTGTATAGTGAGTACCTGTGTATTGTGAGTACATGGGTATAGTGAGTACCTCTGTATTGTGAGTACCTCTGTATTGAGTACCAGTTTATTGTGAGTACCTGAGTGTTGTGAGTACCTGTGTATTGTGAGTACCTGTGTATAGTGAGTACCTGTGTATAGTGAGTGCCTCTGTATTGGGTACCAGTGTATTGTGAGTACCTGAGTGTTGTGAGTACCTAAGGGTTGTGAGTTCCTGTGTATTTTGAGTACCTGAGTGTTGTGAGTACCTGTGTATAGTGAGTGCCTGGTTGCTGTGAGGACACGTGTACTGTGAGTGCCCGGGTGCTGTGAGGACACATGTACTGTGAGTGCCCGGGTGCTGTGAGGATACATGTACTGTGAGTGCCCGGGTGTTGTGAGGATACATGTACTGTGAGTGCCCGGGTGTTGTGAGGATACATGTACTGTGAGTGCCCGGGTGCTGTGAGGATACATGTACTGTGAGTGCCCGGGTGTTGTGAGGATACATGTACTGTGAGTGCCCGGATGTTGTGAGGATACATGTACTGTGAGTGCCCGGGTGCTGTGCGGACACGTGTGCTGTGAGTGCCTGGGTGCTGTAAGGACATGTGTACTGCGAGGACCTTCTATGAGGAGGTGAGCTGCCATCTAGATAAAGGAAGGCCTGTAGACGTGGTATATGTAGATTTTGCAAAGGCATTTGCTACAGTTCCCCATAAACGTCTACTGTACAAATTAAGGTCTGTCGGCATGGATCATAGGGTGAGTACATGGGTTGAAAACTGGCTTCAGGGACGAGTCCAGAGGGTGGTGATAAATAGGGAGTACTCGGAATGGTCTGTTGTGGAAAGCAGGGTTCCCCGCCTCGTGGAAAGCGGGGTTCTGTCCTGGGATCAATCCTATATAATTTATTCATAAACGAACTGAAGGATGGGATATAAAGCTCAATCTCAATATTTGTGGATGATACCAAGCTAAGCAGGGCAATAATTTCTCCACAGGATGTGGAAACCTTGCAAGAAGATCTGAACAAATTAATGGGGTGGGCAACTACGTGGCAAATGAGGTTTAATGTAGATAAATGTAAAATAATGCATTTGGGTGCCAAAAATATGAATGCAAACTACTCACTAGGGGGAGAGCCTCTGGGGGATTCTAGGATGGAAAAAGACCTAGGGGTCCTAGTAGAGGACAATCTCAGCAATAGCATGCAATGTCAAGCGGCTGCAAGCAAAGCCAACAAAATATTGGCATGCATCAAGAAGGGGATCAACTCCAGAGATAAATCAATAATTCTCCCACTATACAAATCTCTGGTGAGGCCGCACCTGGAATACGCTGTCCAGTTCTGGGCTCCAGTCCTCAGAAAGGATGTCCTGGAACTGGAAAGGGTTCAGAGAAGGGCAACAAAGCTAATTAAGGGACCGGAAGACCTTAGTTATGAGGAAAGATTACAAGAACTGAACTTTTTCTCATTGGAGGAGAGACGCTTGAGAGGGGATATGATTTCAATGTACAAATACTGTACTGGTGACCCCACAATAGGGACAAAACTCTTTTGCGCAAGGGAGCATAAAAAGACACGCGGCCATAGAAGAAAAGCAGTTTAACCTCATAATGCGTAGAGGGTTCTTTACGGAAAGATCTGTGAGGACGTGGAATTCTCTTCCACAAGCAGTGGTTTCAGCTGGGAGCATAGATAATTTCAAAAAACGATTAGATGGGTACCTAAGGGACCACAACATTGAGAGATATACAATGTAATTCTGACATAAAAGCACACACATAGGTTGGACTTGATGGACTTGTGTCTTTTTTCAACCTCACAAACTATGTAACTATGATAGTTGAGTCATTCTTCCTGTCAGCATGTATCAGCTTTGAGGTATGAGGTAGGAGGAAGCAGATACACTGACAGATCTGCAGGAGACCTGAAAGGCATCAGCAATCTGCTGATCGCTGGTGCAATGCTTTACAGCAGTGGTTCTCAACTCCTGTCCTCGGGACCCACTAACAGGCCAGGTTTGCAGGATAACTGAAATGCATCACAGGTGGTATAATTTGCTGCTCAGTGATTGCAGCATTATAGTCTGCATCTCCACAAGGTAATACTTAAAATCTAGCCTGTTGGTGGGTCCTGAGGACCAGAGTTGAGAACCACTGCTTTACAGACTCCTGCAAGAAAAAAATAATAAATGCACATTTTTTTCTACCTGCAAAAAAATGTACATTTATTATTTTTTCTGAAAAGGTGAACTTATCCTTTATGAAGGGATTACCTGCGCTAGGATATGCAAACTATCATGTGTTTAAGGAGAAGATAGGACAAAAGAGACTGCTGCCCTCCAGAACTTTCCGTGCATAAGCAAGGTAAGCAGAAATATATAAAACCAGAGTGGTATTGGAGTTGGCGCTGTCTCAGTGATGTATATATTTATATATTATGAAAATAAAAAAGTGCATTAGTGATTAAAATATTTTCTTGTGTCCGTAAAAAGTCTGTCAATAGAGATACAACATAGAATTGTAAAATTATGAAAAAACCTGTGTATACCCAAAAATGTTAATGAAAATACAAGTTATGTGTAAGAGGGTGAAATTCCAAAAAATGTGATCCTTAAAATCCGTAAAAAGTCTGTGAGAAGTCCGTAAAAATTAAGTCTGTCAGTATCCAGAAAACATTTGCAAATATCAATAGAAATTTTTATACACTGGCTTTTATCCATATAACTTTATATATACATCGTTCCAATACTTGTCCTATGTGATATTTATGCGCAATCTTCCTTTTTTTCTGATGTAATAATTTTTGACCTTCTCGTCCGCATCATGCTGTTTTCTTCCCGATTTCTATGATATGTTGAGGGAATTAGACTGGATGGCTTTGATGCGAAACAATGTGTTATTGTATATCCACTCAAAAGTGTGTAGTGTGTTGTTAAGAGGAAGGTATAATTCCTTCCTGTAATCCGTATAGTGTTGGGTTTGATAACTAATATATGGTTTATTATCAGCGAGCGAACAATCCAAACTACCCCCCTTTTTTCTGATCCCGTCCTTCCAAACACTCCTTCCTTAACCTCAGCCTTTTGCGATTGGATAGCAGTGAATTTCCCGCCCCTTTGGTCTAGTATTTATAGTAGGTTATTTTCTTCATGGTCACAGCCTCAGATGACGTCAGGTATGACGAAACGCGTAAGCGTGACCACTAATAACGCGATTACATCATATCCTCGGTGAGCTGGTTCCACAAGGAGGAACACAAAGGGGAATACAGGAAGCAGGACTATATCTTTCTCAAGCAGGCAGAGCCTGCATCCCCTTGGCAATAGTCACCGATTTTACTTCATCTGCTGTTTTTAAACAAACCTTTTATCTTAAATAAACCGGATTTGATTCAAACCTACTACACTATCAGAGGACGCTTTTATTTTTATTTTTCTCCCATTGGGAACCGGTGGAAAGTGAGATGGTGCCCTGAACCGAATAGGAGCAAAGACCAAAGCACACCTGGAGATCGAGGAAAAGACCCCATTTACCACATGCGGGCTACCCCTGCAGGGGTAAGGAGATTCTGGTAAGTGTGGGCACAGGAGGGGAGCACAAGTCACCTTAACCAGAAGAAGCAGGACGGTGCACTGAAGTCACTTTACAAATTTTGAAAACGCCTTTTTCAGCAAAACATCTATACATATATTTATTTATGTGAAATCAAATACTGAATCCCATCATCAAAATTTCTATTGATATTTGCAAATGTTTTCTGGATACTGACAGACTTAATTTTTACGGACTTCTCACGGACTTTTTACGGATTTTAAGGATCACATTTTTTGGAATTTCACCCTCTTACACATAACTTGTATTTTCACTAACATTTTTGGGTATACACAGGTTTTTTCATAATTTTACAATTCTATGTTGTATCTCTATTGACGGACTTTTTACGGACACAAGAAAATATTTTAAGCACTAATGCACTTTTTTATTTTCATAATATATAAATATATACATCACTGAGACAGCGCCAACTCCAATACCACTCTGGTTTTATATATGAACTTATCCTTTAGGCTGGGTTCACATATATGCAAATTGGATGTGGGTTTACTGGCATCCAATTCGCATAACAGGCAAGTGGGACCGGCTCTCAACAGAGCCGATTTACACAGGCCGATTGCAGAAGGGTCCTGCGCATCTTTGAGTCAATTCAGGTGCAAATTCAGGCAAAAATTTGGACCTGAATCGCACCTGAACTGGTGAACAGGGACGCACTGGACCACATGCCGGGAACCGTGGCCGGAGATATGTGAACCCAGCCAGCGGTTTAGACATTAATGGCTGTGTGTTGAGTTATTTTGAGGGGACAGCAAATTTACACTGTTATACAAGCTGTACACTCACTACTTTACATTGTAGCAAAGTGTAATTTCTTCAGTGTTGTCACATGAAAAGATAGAATAAAATACTTACAAAAATGTGAGGGGTGTGAGATACTGTATATATATTATTAGTCTCATATCCAAGTGCAAGTGAATGTTGCTCTTATCCAATAAATATAAGCAATCCAATAAATAAATTGTGGTTACAACCAATGCTGATAACCACAGTGATATCACCTGTGATGTAAGATAAGGTTGGCTCCTTACCAGATCGTGTGGACCATATTAAATGGTCAACAGCACATTTAAAATAACTAGGATGTCTTCCTGTGACCCCACATCCCCTTGCTGCGAACTCTCCCAGCAATGTAATGCAAAGCAAGAAAACAACATCTCAGAGCACATTATGTTTAAAAAAATAGTATTTTTAATAATAGAAGGGCACTTACATATTTTCAACAGCATTTATAATCGTCACTTTAGAAATCACCCTTGAGCAGTCAGTGGACCCATTCATTGCAATGTACTAAGCTGTCATGGAAGCAATTCAAGTGTCAGTGTGCCTTGTGATCGTTGTGATGATCAATCACAGTAATCACAAATGTATACAGTAATACTGCCATATGCAGCAACCATTATGTTATGTTTTGGTGTACTGCACGTGCTTCTACTAGCTCTGCCCCCTGCTCTGCCTGGGGGGTGGGGGGTGCAGTTTGGCATCTTTGCCCTGGGCACTGAATGACCTTGTCCCAGTACTGCTAGGCACTCTGAAATACCAGGAACTGCTATTTTTTAGGAGGAGTTCAAGTAAAAAGATACATTTTTGCAGGTTACTTCTTAGAAGAGTCCACTTTAACTAGTTCAAAGAACCCTTAATTACAAGCTGATGGTTGCAGGAGCAGGTCTGTGCTTAGTTAAATGCTGTATGAAGGACTAAAAAGACATTGGGATCTTTTAGACCTGTACATTGGGGGTGCACAAGTGCCGCCTCCCCTATCCCTGCCATCGCTAGAGGCTTTTGGCGCCAATCGCCAGGTGATTCACTTGTGCAATGACGCCCTCCCTCATATATTTTTTCTCCAGCGTGACGCTGGCGGTCTATTGGCAGTCGCAGTGGAGTGTACATACTCCCTCACTGTAGGCATGGTAACTTCATTAGGGCCTGGTGCATTTGGGCACACACACCACATTTGTTTTGGCAACATTCTCCTTACACGCTATTCAAGACACTTTAAGTGATGAACGATACACTCTTATGGGTTATCTGCCCTGGTACACACCCCCAACCACACTTCAGACCAATGGTCCAGTGCTGTGCCACTGCCATGTACCGCCTCAGCTCCTGTGCTAGAAGATGTTCCCAGCCTGCCTCAGTACTTGCTGACACTCCCCATATCCAGAGTATATTTATATATCTTTCACACTACTGCTCCTGATGAGTGGCGATTTGGCCACGAAACGCGTCGAGCCTAAGATGCAACAACTATGCGTTGAAAACAACCAATACTATTTTTTATATACTTTTTACCAATTATGTATCTATATCATCAAAAAATAATACTAATGGATATGTTGTCAGACTGAATTATCTGTACCCAATGGGCTAATACACATATTTTATACTGTGGAATATTGTACCTTTCATGCATGTATGTGCATATATGTAACTACTATGAAGCCATTATTGATGTATATGCAAGGAGGAGAGGACAGAGTGGGAGCCGAGGAGCCATTGCCCTTCACCCGCCACCTTGATGGGGTAAGTGCCAGACCGACTGACAGACAAAGAGTGGTGGTAGTGCCACACCACCCGAGGGGGTGGCTTACCGACCCCCCCCAAAAAAAAACAAAAATATCCACCAGCCGCCACTGCTCTGATGAAAGAAAAAACGTAAAAAATACAATTATAATAAAATGTGTTTTAAAAAAATTTAAAAAGATTGCTGTAACCTGCATTGTCCAACCCCCATTGCCCCCCGCACACATGCGCAAATGTAAACCCAAACCCAGAGTGTGCACGCGTATGTAAACTGTGGTCGCACCACAAATGTCAGAGTTGGAACAACAATTCTAGCACAAGAGCTTCTGTTTAACTCTAAACTGATGAACTGTAAAAGCTTTTAAAGCTTCATCTATGGAGATTTTTTGAGTACCGTTATTTTAAGACTTGACATGTTTGGTGTCTATGTACTCGGCGCAACCACATCTTTTATATTTCACAATAAAAATGGGCAGTATATTCTGTGTGCTTGCACTAAAATTCATTTTGTCATATTTTTTCCTGAAACTTTGCATTTAATAAACAGCAAATATCATGTGACATAAAATTTGCAACTATTATCTTTTCATTCTACAGAGCCTCTGCTTTCAGAAAATATATTCTGTTCTGGGGGTTTAAGTAATTTTATTGCCAAAAGTAAAGATTTTTACAACTGTGTAAAAAAAACAAAAATTTGCTCTAGAGCGGAACTGGTTAAAGGGGTTATAAACGGTTTTTCATGTTCTTTTTTTGAGAATATTTTTTACTTTTTATTTTTTTTCCAAAAAGCTTTATTGAAGGAAAAGACAGGTACACATATAACATGTCACTGGTTTTTCATGTTCTATATATGAAGGTAAAAAGCCTTCTGTGTGTTGCTCCCCACACAGCCCCCCCGAACACTCACCTGAGCCCTCTCTTGATCCAGTGATGTGCACTGGAGCCTCAACTGTCCTGGTTCACTCTCTCCTCATTGGCTAAGACACAGCAGCGGGAGCTATTTGCTCTCACTGCTGTTAATCATAGCCAGTGAACCAATGAGGAGAGAGGGGGTGGGGCCTTACCGTGGCTCTATGTGTCTTATGGATGTATAGAGCGGGGCTCGGGAGCAAAAATGCAACAGCACCCCATAGCAAGCGGCTTGCTATTTGGCGGCACTGGTCAAGGGAGAGGATCCAGGAGTGCCGGCGGGGTCCCAAGAAGAAGAGGATTGGGGATGCTCTGTGCAAAACCATTGCACAGAGCAAGTAAGTATAACATATTTGTTTTTTATATATATATATATTTTTTTTTTTTTTTTTAAGTAGAAACTTTACTATCCATTGTAGTAGGACTCTGCAGCATATACAGTATGTAATGAAGAAAAGGAGCTATAGTACTGGATTCCACCAACAAGACTCTGAACAATAAAAGGGAAGGCACAGAAGTCTTTCTGAAGCAGCAAGTAGTAGAAAAGTTTGTCAATTTCATGTAACTCAATTTTAAGCATATTTTATAGCAAATATCAGAAACTTCTAGAAGACTTTGAGAAAGCAAAATCTTTACTTGTTTTTGTATTGATTCTATCCATAATGATTTTACGTAAAACTTTATTTTTACTGCGGATAAATGAAAACATCTCTGAAGTACATATCTGAAGAGTTTTCTTCTATCCCACCACAAGAATAAACTAAACATAAAAGAAAAGTAGCAAACTGAAAGCATGGAGCATTGCTGAATATTGACTTGCGTGTCCATTAAAGTTATTGTAAATCCAATTGCGTGTGTTCCAAGGGAGATCTAGACTTTGCTTTATTACTCCAATGTCCTTCATGGGATTGCTTGCATTAAATAAATCCAGTTCAGATGAACCACAGATGTAACATTAAAAAAAAGTATTTTAACAGTACTTATGTGTAGTTATTTCTCGTCATAAATAATGCATTATTCTTTAAGTGATCCTTGTAAAAAGTCAAGTACTGTTAAAAGGTCATAGTTTGCAAATTTGCTCTTACAAATAAAATAACATGTTTAACTTCTATTGATATTTGTGTTCTAATTATTCAATGGTTGTTGCCAGAGGCAAAGGTTTAGTACAATATTATCAGATACTATTTTTAAATACATTTTTATACAGATGTAGCAAATTCAGTTTAACCGCTTGTAAATCGGGGTTTAGGGTGCGCGCATGCACAGATCCATT